>CANTUT010000450.1:17500-137500 GCA_947687605.1 Reutealis trisperma
AAATTTTCAAAACTAAAATTAACTTTAGAAACTAAATGACTGAACTAACTAATTACACTAAATATTGAATAGAATAAAAAGTATTATATAATTCAATTTTATAGTCAATAATTTCCCCTAAATTTATTAATGATCTTTGTTAATTTATTTTGGTTAATTCTTAATAATTACAAAAAGATTCGTCACTTTGGATTGGTTAGTTTAGACTAGATCATTTAGCATGTAAATCATAAATTTTGGGTTATTGGATGTAAATATGTACGTACTCTACATTGGCAGTTTAAGAAGGATAATAGGATATATGAAAAATGCTGTTAAAAAGCAAATGATTTTCCTTAGACTACGTTAAACCTGATTTCTTGATTACAATCCATTTGTAAATAGTCTTTCAAAGAAGGTTAATGGATCATATTCAATGATTATGTGCTAGAGCTATGAGGCATCCTTTTGCTTTTTGTTTTCTAGTTTACATTAAAATTAATGTATACAAAAAATGGCTAATGAGTTATGCTCAGAAGTGTTTTTTTCTTTTTTAAATTAAAGATGAATGGTTGAGATTTATAATGCAAGTATAAATGCCTTCTGTTTATGAATGCCTTATGAGCAATGCATTTCTAATTAATGTGTTTCTTATGCTTCAGTGTTATTTGCTTGCTTTTTGGAGCACCTTTTTAGAAATATATAATGTAAATTTAGATAAGATTTTTAAAGAGTATCACCCTCTATCTATTTTTATATTTTTGTTGCTTGCTCATTTATCTTTCTTGCCTAGGAGCTCATCAATCAAAGTTGCCTTTTGGATATGTTCACTATTATTAACAGGTTCTATACTACAATATATATATATATATATGGCAAGAAATGTCTTCTTGTAGTCTCTTTTACTTATGATGCTTGAGATAATCTTGTTAGTCTTTTATTATTATTTTATTTCTTAGTGTACGATTTTTCTTTTTAGATGGCGAATCAATCGAATTCTACTCAAAGTTGAAGTTTTACCTTGCCTTCTAAAAATGAAGATGTAACTTCTCACCCTAATAGACAAAGTAGCCGACAAGGGACTAAATGAACTTCTCTTGTTTAGGATCATTCTAAAGTGGTTGAATCAGAAGGTAAACCTAAGGCAGCTTGCTTTTATTATGAAAAAACATATGCATGAGACTCTAAGAATCATGGAACTAGTAATTTGTGGGCACATTTGAATAATCAATACAAAAATTATCCTTATGGAATTAAAAAGAAAAAGTAAAAAGGTGTAGCTTGTGAGGGCTTCGATTTTAATGATTATGGGCCACAAAATTTAAATATTGAGGATATAAGAATAGAACTTGCTAAGATGCTTATTATAGATGAATTGTCTTTTAAGCATATGGAGGGTGAGGCGCTTAAGAGATTTGTTTATAGGGAGGAACCAAGATGTGTGATTCCATCTCAAATCACTATTGCTAGGGATTGTTTGAAAATTTATGGGGAGAAGAAATTAAAATCGAAGCATGTTTTAAAGTCTCAATGCATTTGTCTTACAGTGGTTACTTGGACATTAATCCAAACTCTCAATTATATGTGTTTAATTACTCATTGGATTGATAGTGAATGGAACTCATATAAAAGAATTTTAAATTTTTGTAGAGTTGCTAATCATAAGGGACAGACTATTGGTAAGTTGTTTGAGACGTGTTTACTAGATTGGGAGATAGATCACATTTTCACCATCACAATTGATAATCCTAGCTCTAATGATGGTGCTATTAGATACTTGAAGAGAGAGACTATAGATTGGAATGGTACCATGTTAGATCATGAGTTTCTACATGTAAGGTGTTGTGCTCATATTGTGAATCTTGTTATGAAAGAAGGGTTAGAAGATTTGAATGATTCAATTGTGAAAATCAAGAATGTAGTTAGATATGTGAAACCATCTTTTGCTAGATTACAAATTTTTAAGATGTGTGTAGAGAAAGTCAAAATAGAAAATAAGGTTTTAATTTGTCATGATGTTAAGACTAGGTGGAATTCCACCTACAAGATGTTAGAAGTTGCTTAGAAGTTTGAAAAAGCTTTTGACAAATTAGAAGTGGTAGACTCAAAGTGCCATTCTTATTTTGATGGGAAAAAAAATTATTGGCCCTTCTAGTAAAGAAGATTGGAAGATTACTAGGATTTTTATAAAGTTTTTGAAGTTATTTTATGTTATGACATTTGTGAGGCCTCGCTCAAGTACTAACCGGATCCACTAGGGGGAATCAGGATGCTCAATTGAGTTTAGACTCATAATGGAACCCTCGGGTTTGGATTTCATTGATTTTAAAAATGATTTTTAGGAGTCGCAACCCTAATTTATTTTTAAATGGGAAAATTAAGGAAAAACCCAATTGACTCCACAATTAATTTATCCAAGGATAAAATCACTAGCCTCAAACCAAGTTGAGTTTAAGGACTAGGTTTTCGATTTTAAATAATCTAAATTTGACTATTAAATTTAATTTGACTTAAAAATTAATTTCATGAATGACAAAGATTATATGATAATTAATGCATGAGCATGGCATGAGTGCAATGAGAAAATTAAAATGAAACATCATTAATTAAAAAGGGGAAAGGAGATTGATTAGGATTTGGATTTGAGGTTTAGATTTAGATTCCAAATATGCCTACGTACCCCATTGAATGGGGATCAAAACCCACGTACTTCGTTCCATGATTAAGTGAAGGGGTTTAGGGGTTGAGCAGATTGATTGATTTGATTTGGGTTTGAGAGGAAAATGTTGATACCTTGGCTTTTGATGGGCAGAGAGTTTTACCATACTGAAATTTCGTTTTATCAGGACTGGATGATCATATTTGATTGGGAAATTAATTAATCAATTAAAATGATTAATTAAGTAATTAATATGATGAAAGGATTGATAAATTAATTAATTAAAAAGATTAATTAATTAATTTGGATGAATGGTGGATTTAAGAAAAATGATTAATTTGAAAATAATTAATTAACTAATTTATATGATGAAAATGATGGATAAATTAATTAATTAAAAAGATTAATTAATTAATTAATTTGGATGAATGGTGGATTTAAGAAAAAATGATTAATTTGATTTTAAAAAGTGATTAATTAATCAAAAAGATTAATTAATTAATTAATTGAGTGATTTAAAAAAAATTGTTAATGAAAAAGATTAATTAATTTGGTTAGAGTGAGGTAATTAATTAATTAAAAAGATTAATTAATTAATTAGAGAGCGGTTAGAGTGAGAAGAAGAGATGAATTAGAGGATAGCTATCAATTCTAACTCAGGGTGTGTTTGAAATAAGGAAATGGAAGGGCTATTTATAGGAACTCTGACGTGGCCAACCGCCCCGCTTATGGCAAGGATCTGCACCACCCCTGACGTGAAGCCACGTTAGTTTTTGGCACACTTTTCTAGCTAGTTTTTCGATCCATTTTTTAGGCTTCCGAGTTAGTTTTTAAGAGTTTTAGAGCTTAAAAAAATTATCGGTCAATTTCAACAAGTTCGCAATTAATTTTTGAATATTTAAGCAGTAAGTCTAAGAGAGAATCTGGTTGGTTTTGGAAAAATACTGTCTAATACAAAAGGTCTGGTCAGGATAGGAATGGTGTTAGATTGTGCCAGAAATACTTTGATCGGTTTTGAAGAGTTCAGAATTTAATTTTTGAGGTGCTGAAATAAGGGTTCACAGTTGCCCCCTCATCAGAATTGGCTTTGAACTAAAGATAATTCTGATGATGGTGAACGTTGAGAAGAGGTGCCATGTTAGCTTATGGGCTTATGTGTTCTTGTCAGGTCCTTTAAGAGGATGCCCCTAGGATAAATGAGGTTTTGTCAATGGCTATTGGTCCGGCCTTAAAGTTGGATGCAAGAATGGTCTTGGTGAATTTCAAATAAGGCTATTTGGTTGGCCCTGATATTAGAAGACAAAGAACGTTTAGTGAATTTCAATCAAGGTTATCTATCCGGCCTTAATATTGGAGATAAAGATAATCTAGGGTACATCTCAGTCAAGGCTATCTGTCTAGCCTTAATGTTGGAGGTAAAGAAGATTTGGGTAAATCTCAATCAAGGCTACCAGTTTAGCTTTAATGCTAGTGGTAAATATGGTTTGGGTAAAAAAGGTGGAAATAGGAACCATATGGATGTCTAGGTGATCATTTTTAGACATTTATCGATGGAAGAGAATTTTGGACAAGATATTTTAGTGAAAGGAGAGCCTCGACCTATGGCGAGTCAACTCGAGAGATTCTGATAAAATTTTAGTAAAGGGAGAGTCTCGGCCTATGGCGAGTTGGCTCAAGATATTTTGAAAAGATTTTGGTAAAGAGAGAGCCTCGCTTATGGCGAGTCGGCTCAAGGGATTCTGACAAGATTTGGGTAAGAGAGCCTCAGCCTATGGCTAGTCAACTCGAGGGATTCTGACAAGATTTGGGTAAGGGAGCCTCGGCCTAAGGTGAGTAAGCTCGACATATTCTGAAAATGTCTTTGATAATGGGAGAGCCTCAGCATATGGCAAGTCGGCTTAAGAGATTTTGAAAAGATTTTGATAGAAGGAGAGCCTTGGGTTATGGTGAGTCAACTCAAGAGATTCTGAAAAAATTTTGATAGGAGGAGTGCCTCGGTCTATGGCAAGTCAGCTCGATAGATTTTAAAAAGATTTTAGTTGTGCCAAAGAAACTTGGGCTTTTGAATGTAAGGGGTTGGGCCCTTCGGAAGGCTCAAAGGAACTTTGCCAGGAGTAAAGAGACCCTGGAAGTCACACTTCATTTATTAATATTTGAAAAGGTATCATTTAACTTCAAAGAAGTATAGGTCAACTTTAGGAGGTGTTAGTTAGCTTTGAGAAAGTACTGGTTAGCTTTAGAAGGTGTCAGTCACTTTAAGGAAGTACTAGTTAACTTTATGAGATGTCGGTGAGGTTATTGGCTTAGCTTATACATGATAGTGCCTAATTGCAGATGATTACATAGATGTTGGTGCACATATGATGCATGCATGTTTTAGAATTCAAAGATCTTTTATTTGACATCTATGCCATGTATGATTTGTGATGATGTCTATAATAGATGATTGCATAGATGCATGAGGGTGGATTCACACATTTGCTTTATGAATGCAATTTTTTTCATGTGACTTTTGTGTCTTGCGGAGACATGGTTTGTGGACTGAGAAACTTTACAAAGTTTAAGAAACTCAACTTGGATTGTTATGGGATATTTGCCATGGTAGCTTTACAAGAAGATTGAGATTTTTTTAAAGGCTTGATTTTTGGGATCTGGTGGCCAGGGTTTTTGTTTTGGTGCTATTGAGAGAGCTGTGTTCATTCTCGAGGAGTTTGTCATTTTCTGTATTTTTCAAGAGTTTTTTTTAGACTTGCTTCAGGATGTTGTAGGTTAGATGGTGGGTAGTGATGGTCAAACGCATTTGACTATTGTGATTTAAGAAGTTTCGTGATCTTAGTGACCAACAAGATAAGAGGGGGCATAGACTTAAAATAAGGGCCTTAGTTTTATATTTGAAAGTCAGATACAGGTCTGTTGATTGGGGTAATGTCAAAGTGGCAGATAAAACAAAGGCATTTTGTGGTTAGAGGTGTGTTGGCAAAGACACTAATGAGCCTTGACTGTTTTGTTTGGGATTTAAAGAGATGAACTATCTTGCCATTTATTCACCAAGTGAGAAAACTTTGTCTATTCTTTACCCTTTCTATAGGGTTGCTTTATGGCTGTTTGTTTTAGGTTTTGGATTATTTTGGAAGTGTGGCTAATGGATCATTTTACGGTGATGGCCTCTATTTTTCAGTCAGCACATGCTTTATTAAGACTCAGTCAAATATCGAATAAGATGGTTACTTACAACTTGCCCCCAAAGAATACATTTTTAACATTGCCAATGGTAAGGGATTATATCTCTCATGACTGGGGGCCATTGGTGTTGATTGGTTTGCCTATTGGGCTTGGTTTGAATAACTTTTCACTAGGGGATGAGAGTCTTGAGGCAGATGAGGTAAACTTAGGATGTGCCCCCACTTTTTTTTTTTTTCTTCTTGGAGTCTATGCAGATCACAGCTCCCATTGCCAGAGCTATTAAGTGGTGGTTAGCTAAGGAGTTATAAAGCTATTTATTTTAGAATTTCACTTGGGACCATAGAGAGGAATGCTAGGTAGTTGATAAAGGTGGTTTGGCCAATTGAGAAAGAGTACCAGACTACCCTGCTAAGGAGAATAGAAGATGATGCAGATGAGGAAGGAGAGACTATATGAAGAGCTACTAGTAGCAAGAGGACTGCAATACAAACAAAGGAGGTGACTCAATCTTTGAACAAAACTCGACGATCTACTAAGAGTGCAACACCATAGGTTACAATAGTGACTCAAACTATGGTGGCAGTGACAAAAAACGCTGTGACTGTAGTGAGATGGGATCATGTTACAATGGTGGTTCAGAGAATGACTGCTACAGTTAGGGCAGAAAAAGATAATGCAATTTTTGAACTATAGAGGAGGATTTTTTTTAGAGCAGTTTTAGAACTACTAATACTAAAAAAAAGGGTTTTCGATACTACTATAGTGAGTAGTTCTGATTTTATTGGTACTTTTACTGCTACGGCAGAGGGAGCTATAGAGATTTGGAGGAGGGGTGTGCCTATTTGAGTAGATTATGGTAGACTCTGATTCTGATGAAGACACAAGAGATTTGCATCTTAGGAGGTAGAGGAGAACTGGCTAGACCATGACTTTAGATATGACCCCCTTTTTTTTTTTACTTTTTTTTAAATAGTTGTAGGTTGATAGGATTACATGATATATGATAAGCAACAGAGGATATTGAAAAGGTTATCCTTTATGTCAAAGTGATGGGTTTGTATTTTGTAAATTTGATCACCATTAAATGAGACATCTTTTATTTTTGTCTAATTTCTGCCTAAGCCACCCTTTTGGGTTTTAGCTTAGCGAGCATTTTTTCTTCTTCTTTTTTTCCTTTTTTTTTTTCTTTTTTCTTTTTGTTTAGGCAAAAGAATTAAGTAAATGATGTACTAGGCACAAAGAAAATGAGAATGTGATGCAAATAAAATATTTTGTATTATGATTTGGACAGCACTCAAGTCGGGCTGCCTACGTATCTCTTATATCACTTTTCTATTAGTTATTTCTTTTAGGGAGAATAAGGTCTACATAGTTTTGATTACATATGCATGAAAAATAGAAATGAAATGCAGATATCATCTTCGGATGATGTATTGTTTCAAGTGCCCAACAGGTCTCTGTTGATAGCCCTGAATTTCATATAGAGCATCCATTCTCTTCTTTATTAATGGTATCCAGCTGGTCATGATACCTTTCAATCTATTCTGTCTTCATTCTCTATAGCTTCTCCTTGACAGGTTTCTTGTAGGTCAAGATCTTATAAACTGTGATGCTTAGAGCATTCCTATCATGTCTTCATCTTGTACAAAACAACTCATGAGCTTTTCCACTACTGCCATACAAATGCAATATATGTAATTTTTTTATTCTTTTCCTTTGTGCCATAATTAATTAATCCTTTTGCTTTTTTCATTTTTTTTGTATTTTTTGTATTTTTCATTTTTTTGTTTTTTGTCTTTTTTTTTTCAGATATCCCATTTAAAGACGAATCTAGAAAAAAGTTAAAGCAAATCAAAAAGTTCAAACTTTTTTTTTATTACTAATAAAAAAGTCCCATGATTATAGGTTACATTAAAGGATAAGCCTAAAAAGTGAAATATAGACTCGAGAGGACAAGACTCAACAGACTTAAACTTAGACATGGACTTAAAGGACTCAAACATACACTCAAAAGACTTGGACAGGGGCCTAGTAGTGCCGGTACTTTCTCAAAATATCGGTTATTGGGTGAAGTTTGAAATGGTCCAGTGAACTTAATGGTTCAGAAAATGATTGGTGGTGGTGCTAGACTTTCGGTCTAGGAGCAATGATGTCTCCGCTATCAATAAGGTCTCGAATTTTTTGCTTCAAAGCCTTTCATGCATTGATTTTGTGCCTTGGCCCTTCATGATAGTCATAGTGCTCGTTAGCATTATAACCCTTAAGGGCTTAACCATATTAGCCTCTAAGGCTTTCTTGTAAATGACATTGAGGGGCATGCACAGCTCAGAGAAAGTCCTCCTTGTTTCTAACTTCATCGGCTGGTGACAGAACATAACATTTATCTCCCCCTCTCTTTGGGTGGTATTGGTAGTGTAGTTAATGTTCTTACGATACCTTAAATCAGAGGATTAATCCTTGACTTGTCCCGATTGGATCAAATCCTCGATCTTGGTGGCAATGACAATAAGAGCTTTAAAACTAGGGAGGTATTGCATTTGCATATGAGCCTAATATTGGGAGAGGAGGTTCTTAATAATGATGTTAATTTGCTCTACTTCAGATGGATGGTTCACCATTTGAGCTGTTTTTGTCCTCCATCTTATAAGGAATGCAGTGAAGGATTCTCTTGGCCGTTGTTTGGTGGTTTCTAAATCTCAACGGGTGACATCCACCTCAATATTGTAGTGGTATTGCTTGACAAATGCATTACATATGTCATCCCAAGTCTTCTTGTGATTTAGGTTGAGATATAGTAACCACTTAACAGCAGCTCCAGTTAAGAATTGTTGGAATAATTAAGCAAGAAGCTCGTCATCCACACCAAAGGGTCTCATGGCACCCATATACATCTTGAGGTGAGTTTTGGGACATGTGGTGCCATTAAACTTGTCCATGACTAGCATTTTAAATTTTGGTGGAACCCACACATTTGGAAAGAGAGCTAAGAAGTCGACATCTATCATGTCTTTGTGCTTTTTGATGCTCTCGAATGTTCTCTCCATGGCCTTAAGTTTCTCCATCAATTTCTTAGCTTCAAGAAGCTAGAGAAATCTCCATTTTGAAAAGGATTCATAGTGGAAGAGAGAGTGGTTGTGTTTAAGTCCATGGTAAGAGAGGTTAGAGTTTCAGGTACTTTCCCATTATCGATGAGATCGATAATAGGAGTAAAAGTTGGGGCATGGCTAGTCTCGGCTTAGGTAGATGCAGGCTCAACACAAGCAAGAGGGGGAGTAACAATGGCATTAGTCATTTCCTTGACTTTATTGATGATGGAATAGCATTGAGAGTTGAGAGCATTGGTAAAGGTGGCAGACTGGGCATTAAGAGCATTGGTGAGAATGTCAACTTGAGTTTTAAGGGCAGTGGTGAGTGTAGCTTGAAAAGTTTCCTTTTGTTTCTTGAGGAGATTGGTGAAAAAGGTGCTCATTGCATCTTGGTCAAAAGAGCTGGAGGTGTTGGCCATTGGTACCTTGAAACAAAAAATAGACAAAAAAATGGGTAAGAATATAGAATTGTGAAGGAAAAATTGGCATGAATGTGAAGGTGTGTCGAGAAAAGGATTCCCTCTACATGGTTGGCCACCAAGTTTACATATTGACAGAGTAAGCATGTGAGATATTTTGGGGTAACAGACCACCAGTTTAGGTTTTTGCGGATTGACCTTGTCAAGTTTCTCATATTTATGTATGACAATGTCATGATGAGTGCCAAAAAAAAAATGGTTTCATGGGTATAAGCACAAGTGTCTCCATTATTACAATATATGGAACTTAGGGTCAATGTTAAGGTGACTATATGCATAAGGGTGAATGGTGGTTTGATTAAGGGTCCCTGTCCCACTAGAGCATCGATATACCGAACCATATGTGAGGCAAGGAGCCTCGTGTGGGTCCAACAATACTGATTGCTCGTTACACCACCAAAACGATCGGGGATTCATCGCAGGGTGGATTGCTTTCGCTATCTCCCAATATACTCAAAGAGAGTTGTTGAGCCAGTTCTACTCACCATCCAAAAGTTTTCCTAAAGCTAAATTTTAAGTAAGGAGTCTTTATTATCTAAAGTGATGCCTGAAAGTCAAATTATACTTAATGAGCCAAATAGAGATTATTTTGGAAAAATTTTTCCTTAACCAAATAGTAATCCTCTTATTTCCCTTTTTATTAAAAAAAGGTGGCAACTAGTCCCCAGTGGAGTTGCCAGCTATGAGGCCCTGCCTAAGCAACGACCTAATCCGCTAGGGGAACCGAGATGCTCAGTCGGGTTTAGATTCACGATGGAACCCTCGAGTTCAGATTTGGTTGATTTGGTTGATTTTAAAAATCATTTTGGGATTCGCAACCCTAATTTATTTTTAAATGGGAAAATTAAGGAAAAAGCCTATTAACTCCAATTCATTAATTTTCAATTAATTTACCCAAGGATAAAATCACTAGCCTCGAACCAGATTGAGTTTGGTGACTAGATTTTTGGTTTTAAATAATCTAAATTTGGCTCTTTAGTTTAATTTGACTTAAAAATTAATTTCATGAATGACAAATGTTATATGACAATTAATGCATGAGCATGGCATGAGTGCAATGAGAAAATTAAAATGAAACATCATTAATTAAAAAGGGGAAGGGAGATTAATTGGGATTTGGATTTGAGGTTTGGACTTAGATACCAAATGTACCTATGTACCCTATTGAATGGAGATCAAAACCTACATAATTCATTCCACGATTAAGTGAAGGGGTTTAGGGGTTGATCAGATTAATTGATTTGATTTGAGTTTAAGAGGAAAATGCTGATTCCTTGGCTTTTGGTGGGCACAGGATTTTACTGGACTGAAATTTCATTTTATCGGGACTGAATGATTGGATTTGATTGGGAGGTTAATTAATTAATTAAAATAATTACTTAACTAATTAATATGATGAAAAGGATGGATAAATTAATTAATTAAAAAGATTAATTAATTAATTTAGATGAATGGTGGATTTAAGAAAAAATGATTAATTTGAAAATGATTAATTAACTAATTCATATGATGAAAAGGATGGATAAATTAATTAATTAAAAGATTAATTAATTAATTTGGATGAATGGTAGATTTAATAAAAATGATTAATTCAATTTTAAAAAGTGATTAATTAATTAATTAAAAAAATTAATTAATTAATTAATTGAGAGATTAAAAAAAGAATTTTAGTTAATTAAAAAGATTAATTAACTTGATTAGAGTGAGGTAATTAATTAATTAAAAAGATAAATTAATTAATTAGAGAGTGGTTGTAGGAAGAAAAAGAGATAAATTGCAAAATAGCTATCAACTCTAACTCAAGGTGTGTTAGAAATGAGGAAATGAAAGGGCTATTTATAGGAAAATGAGGTGAGGGTGATTTGGAAAGTGAAAATGTGAAAAGACGAAAATGATAGAGCTAAAAAATACTATAAAAAAATCAAAGAAGGGCATTTTGGGCATTTCAGCAGGCCAGGAGAAGGGCAGCTGATGCTGCCGCAGATCCACGCCACCAAGGACATGGATCTGCGTTGCCTTTGACGTGGAGCAACATAAGTTTCTAACACGCTTTTCCAGCTAGTTTTTCAATATATTTTTAAGACTTTCATGTTAGTTTTTAGGAGTTTCAGAGCTCAGAAAAATTATCGGTTAGTGTCTATAGGTTCGAAATTAATTTTAAAACATTTAAGCAGTCAATCTAAGAGAGAATCTAGTCGATTTTGGAAAAATACTATTTGATATAGAAGTTCCGATCAGGGTAGGAAAGGCGTCAAATTATGCTAGGAATACTTCAATCAGTTTTAGAGAGTTTAGAATTTAATTTTAGAGGTGCTGAAATAAGGATTTACAACATTGCATTTTTTTGGTTCTTTGTTTGTCACATCAAATGATTTTTTTCATGAGCTTATGGCATTGATAGATGCATTACATTCATTTGAGGGAAGTGGAGATGAACTTTTAGATTCCATGGTTGTCTAAATGATAAAAAAGCATGACAAATATTGGGAAAATTATTGACAATCTCAATTTCTCATTGTTATTAGTGCAGTGTTAGATCCTTGCTATAAGTTGGCATGTGTGAGGTATTATTTTGATAGAGTTTATGATGATGTCAAAGCTAAAATGGTGGGTATAAAATGGAAGCAACTCTAACTTGACTATATTCTCATTATTTGGTGAATGATTCTAATAATGTGGGACTTAGAGATTTTAGTTTATGTCACATTCCAATTTTGGAGATATGACGGTTCTAAAACATAAGGAGACATAAGGTCACCCACGCTCATAAAACCCACTCATACATATATAATACTGCCTAGGATCATATTAAACCTCATATATTAACTTAATTTGACCATTTATAAAGGAAAACCTTAATTTGCGGAAGAATAGTTTAAAAATACTTTAAATATAATCCATAATAAAAAAAAACATTTTAAGACTCCAAATAAATCATCAAAACATGATGTTCCAAAAATAAAACTCCCCAAACAAGAACTCTTGGAGCGTCTAAAAGAGATTCATCATATCACAATATGATAAAAGACTTGGAGAAGGAAATCCCCCAAGCGGAGTAGATTGCTTGAGCCATCATCTTGCCTCCTCATAATGCTCACTTGGAACCACGCAAAGAAAAGGGGTGAGATAGATGATCTCATTGAGTAAAAAATATAGCTTATACAATAACACATATCCCTTAGAAAGGGCTTATCGCTCATAACTCATAGTTCATGATTTATAATTCATGATTCATAGTTCATGATTCATAGTTCATGGTTCATAGTTTGCAATTTAACAATATTCGCAGAAATCACACATAACACGTAGAGAGTGAGGGTTATTGCCATATTCACTTAAACACATAGAAGAGAGGAGGTATCAAACCAAATTCCAACTCCTATCATGTAGAATAGCATGGAACTGATCAGGCTCCATGGCTAAAACTGCCCTTTTTAGCTGAGGTGGATACACTCCCCTATCCATTAGGTTAAGACCATATGTATAGGTTCCAATGATTTTCCACATTGGCATGAGGATTTTTGCATAAAAGGGTTTATAGATACCATAGCTAGAGCTAATGACAACCACTTATAACAATAGCATTAAAGAATGCAATCACATGTAACATAATAACAATAGATAATTAGCTTATTGAACAAAAGATAAATAACAATGTGGTTCCAAAAAGAAAGTAAGGTAAGGCCACAATCACAATGGTCCTTTCTTATCATTGAATAAACAATAATGGTTTTGGACTAATTGTCCTTTGGCAACCCAAACTTAACAAAGCAATCATATAATTATAATTTGAAAATAGAAAGGAACTTGAGTTTCAAGAATATCAAAGGTTTACATATCATGATAACTTAAACTTGTAACAAGAATATAATGTTTACTCACTTTGTGGTTCCTTAGTTCCTAATGCTTGCAACACTTGAACTTCTAATACTCCTTAAGCTTCTAACATACGTTATAATTTAATACTTAGCATTTGCTTACATCATTCTATCCTATCCCATAACTATCCTATGTACATATATCATTCACATACACTTAGAGTTGCACTTAGAAGTGTACTTATCACTTGCACATAACATGTTGACTTTTAAGTCTTCCATACTTTGCCTTCTTAGACTCACATGAAATTACATAATAACTCATAACAATAATTTTCTAAAGTTAGACACAATATATCATGATCTTAATATCAATTCAATTTAACATCCATCTTGGTACACTTAACACTTTCCATGTATATCAACTTAACAAGTAACCTTAAAAGTGTCTTACTTGTCTCCTTTGACTGAATCATACAATCAATCTCATAGTCAATTTAAGGTCATTAATTCACAATTAACACATCATAGGGTCTAATTCATATGTCACTTAATCACATACATATATTAATCAAAACATATCAATTAGGGTTTTGGAAACTCTAGGTAGGCCGAATCTTCATTGGAGTTTTCTAGAGTTACTCCTTCAACTAATGTGCAATTAAATAATGTATCATTCATATACACATGTCAACCATCATTAAAATATATATTACAAAAATTATAGACATGGGGATCAAAATCCCACCATACGCCGAACCACATAACCATGAATTTTCTTGATTTTCACACTTTTTGATCATTATAATAATATATAAACACATGATTTAAACTAATATTTTTCATCTAAACATAACAAAAATCAGTTTAGAATACATTAACATACAAATCAGCACCCCCCTTTATGCAAATGCATGAAAATTTCAACTTTTAGGTTTTAGGATTTACTTTTGGTGGATTTGTGAAGAAAGAGTTGTGTTTACGGTTGAAAATTAGTTTCTCCTTCAAATAAAACACGTAGGACAAATTAAACATCAAGAAAAATAGTAAAAATACAGCCCCATATGAATTTTTCATGGTTATTTTCATAAAAATCAAATAGTAGCTTGAAAGAAGAGAAAAACTTATAAAGACAATCACAAAATCGCAATGTTTGAAGCCACATTATGAATTTCAGTTGAGAGAGAGTATTTGAGAGAATTTTCTATAGAAAATATGATTAATAGTAAAATGGAGGCTACCACAAGCAATGGGGGCCAAATATTATTTGTAAATTAGGGTTTTAAGGTAAAATTACAAGTTTGTCATTAATGAGCTAGGTTAAAAGTGTTTTGGTGTGTTGGGTTTTTGGTGAGTTGGGCCTTTAATTTAATTTATGGGCTAATTATAAATGATTAAAAATAAAATATTTTTCTCCTTATTTTCATTAAAATCCCCCCAAAAATATTTAATTAAAAATATTTTAAAATTACTCTTAAAAATTTATTTTATGTTTAAAAATCGCTTTGTGAATGAAAATTCACTTTATATGCAATAAATTAATTTATGCATATATACTTCACATAAATCACTTATTTTACATTAAAATTCATATTATACATATTAGAACTAATTTAACATGCCACATACTCATCGATTACATAGCATATGAATTTTCATAAAAAGCACACACTTGATTATAATAGTTCTAAATTCAAGTAAATTGTTACGAAATTCTTAAGGTGGGTGTGCGTTATTACAGTTTAAGTCAAGCTTAAGATGATATGAGTTTGGATGACATGGAAAGTAATTTCCTTTCCACATTTAAAAGTAAATTTTCAAAGCGCATATGAGAGGGGTACAAAGATCAGAAAGTAAGTCAGAGGCAGTGAGATACTTGTTGGAAGCTTGTGAGGAAGAACAAGAAAAATTTGATATTTTGGGGTGGTGGAAAAGATTAATGCTTCCAAGTATCCAATTCTTTCCCAATTAGCTAGAGATGTATTAGTTATTTCTGTTTCCACAGTTGCATTGAAGTCAGCTTTTGGTATGGGTGGGCAGATTTTAGATCCATTTAGGAGCTCTCTATCACCTTTGATGGTAGAGGCTCTCAAATGATCCCAAAATTGGTTAAAATCCAAGCCTATTCCAATTGACCTTCAATAAACTATGGATAATGTGGAATCAATTAAAGTAGAAACATTTGAAGAACTCGAATCAGGTAACAATAATTACAATTATTCATTTGAATTATTTGTTTGAATTTTTCTCATTTGTGTGTTTTTTTTCCTTATAGAATTTGTAGAGTTGTGCCTATCCACAATTGTAGAATAATAGAATTTAGAGTTCTCTTTTCTCTAAAATGGTAACAAAGAAAATATTCAATTTCATAATTTGACAATGTTAAATGGTTCTATTTAATCATGTATTCAAAATTTAATTAATCATAATTAGTTTATATGGCTTTCTATTTAATTGAGTTTTTTTTTTTAAATTGCAGGTATGGAGTAAGAAAGATGGACCTCCCTTATGGAATGTGTGTTGTCTACAATGATGGTTCAAATGAGAGAAAGATATTTTGATTGGTTAGATTTCATTTAAATTATAATTTTAGAGATGATTTTATCATAGTATAAGGGCAAGACTCATTATTAATCAATTTTATCTTTTTGGTGAACCTTTCAAGGATAAGTATTTAGATTTAATACTTCCTTTTAAAATTTCATTATTGTTAAGGTTCCTTTTAAAATTTATAGATTATTTTGCAATATTTTGTGATAATAATCTTTACTGAAATAAATTATGAAATTAACAAAATTATAATTAATGGGTATTTGGTAAACATAAAGTTTTGAAGTGGAATTATGTCAATTGGGTCACAAAAGGCAAATCTAAGTTTTATAAGCTTACCCTCAAATTGAATCCCAAATTTTAAAGAAATCATGATTTTAGTCCAAATTTTAAATTTTAAAGAAAACCTGTTTTTTATATTAAAAAAAAAGGGCAAGCCAACCGTTAACCAAATTAGTCCGAGATCCAAACTGACCCGATCCAACCAATCTTTCTTGGATCGAGTCGGATCAGATTTAAAACCAAATAAATCCATTTTATTGGTAAATTTGGGTCAAGTTGGATTGGAGAAAAAACTAACTTGACCTGGCCCATGAACACTCCTAGACAAGAGGAAGTGTATGCCATTTTAGCTAATAAATGAGAAGGCATGTTCCCTTAAAAGAGGCTCTTAAGTATTATTTAGTATATACTTAATCACCTCTCATTAAGAATATGATTTTATGTGTAGAAAAAAAGCAAAAACCTCTGCTTTTTTCAAAAAAATAAATCTAATCCAATATATATATATATATATATATATATATATATATATATATATATATATATATATATATATATATATAAGTAGGCTTACAATGTTTTAGGATTTGATATATGGTATATATTTGCCATGTGTTTATTTTTTATTGGTCCACGTGGCAAGAATGAATTAATTAATAATATTAACATTTACTAATAATTAGCTTTTATTATGACAAATTAATATTAAAACTAAATCAATATAATTATGGTTATTATAAGTTGAGTTAATGTATGAAATATTAAATCAATATATTTAAGGTTATGAAAATATTGCTTTATTAAAATTATATATATATATATATATATATATATATATATATATATATATATATATATATATATATATATATATATATATATATATATATATATATATATATATAATGATATTTTTTATTAATCAATATATAATCATATAGTTGTGTTATGAGTGATTATTATAAAAAAAATTTTGTTACTCATAAATAATTTTAATGATCATTATGACTACTAAATGTATTAAAAATATATATAATTTTGAGTTATAATTTGCAAATTTTAAATTTAAATTTTTTAATTAATACAATTATTATTAATTTATAAAAGAGGCTATGACAAATGAATAAATATAATTTTTATATTTTTCAAATAAAATATTCAACTTAATAATAAAAAAATTAGTTTTTCTTTTGTTAATATTTAAATATTTTATCATAAATTTTTGTCTAATTATTTTTTATTGATTCTTTTTTAACACACACACACACAGATATATATATATATATATATATATATATATATATATATATATATATATATATATATATATATATATATATATATATATATATATATATATATATATATATATATATATATATATATATATATATATTATGATTTTATATTTTTATGAGTATTAAAATATTAATAGTAAAATGTGTACTTATATTAAAAGAAAATTAAAATATTATTACAAAATATATTATTAAAATAATAATTTTCAATTAAATATTTTGATATTTAGTTATATTTATTTATTTTTATATTTATGTAAATTTTCTTTTCAATACTTCTTAATTTTTTTAAATATATTAATGAAATTGATAAAAAAATTATATTATATAGTATAATATTATAATATTCATCTCATATTTTATTTTATTTATTTTTTAAATTAGAATATTTTTTTTTTGGGTAGATTAATTAGAATATTATTAAGTATAATATTTTTTTTGACTTTACTAAATCAAATTATTGATTATTTTATTTATATTTATGATTTTTTAATTAAAAAATTGATATATTTAAAATTAAAATTTAAAATTAATTTAATAAAATAATATATTAAAAATATTAAATAGTTTTGTCCAAAGTAAAGCGCAGGCATGCCAGTTTAATAGAAAAATAAAAAAAGCAAGTATTTTCTACTCCCAAAAAAATACTAGTACCCCACGTCACACAACACCTTATTCGACATGCAGGTATACGCTAGCTTGCAACTTCGCAATTAGGTTTTCGGTTTTATATGACAACGATTATTTTTCCCCCTTCTACTTCCTTCTCTGAAGCATCCTTCACAAACTGGCCACTATTAATCTATTGTCCATTTCACACTACTTCACCGGACCCCTTAACGGGTTACAACTGACAATCTAAAACTATGAATTAGGGAACCGAAAATAGAATATTAATGGCGTTGGTGAAGAAATCAGCAGTATTATATCACTATCCTTGCCCAGACGGCGCTTTGGCTGCATTGGCAGCTCATCTTTACTTCTCTGCGACTTGTCGTCCAGTCCTTTTCTTTCCCAATGCTGTTTACAATCCCATAACCCCAAACCAGCTTCCACTCCATGAAATTACTGATCTTTATCTTCTTGATTTTGCTGGACCCTCTGGCTTTGTTCGTGGAATCTCCTCCCAAGTTGACAGGTTTTTTGTTTCTTTTTCCCAAATTGATTTAATTGGGTTTTATTTCTTTTTATGCAGGTCGCATATGCATTTAACGCCGCATTTAATTTGGTTTTGATCTTGCTGTATTTTGATGTTATTGATTCATTTTAATTCTCCAGAGTGATGATATTGGATCACCATAAAACAGCACTGGAGATGTTTGGCCAATCTTGTTCAGTTGATAAGAATGTGAGTACAGTGATAGATATGGAAAGAAGTGGCGCTACAATTGCTTTTGATTTTTTCAAGGAAAAACTTCTACTGTCTTCTCCCCCTAATCATCATCAGAATCTCTTTGTCAGTGAGTTCAATCGTCTTAGGCTGCTTTTCGAATACATAGAAGATGGAGATCTTTGGAGATGGAAACTACCAAATAGCAAAGCTTTTAGTAGCGGGTTGAAAGATTTGAATCTTGAATTTAATGTCTCATTGAACCCCTCCTTGTTTCTTCAGGTGATTTTACTATATTTGCTTTGAATTTTCTTTTACTTGCTACTATATATACATATGCTTTATAATTGAATTAACTCTTTCAGTTGCTATCTTTGGATCTGGAGTCTGTTATTGCTCAAGGGATGATGAACTTATCAGTCAAGCAGAAGTTAATAGATTCCACCCTTGATCATTCATATGAAATTGCACTAGGAGGTGGAGCTTTTGGACATTGCCTGGTATGGTTTTTTCTAAAATTTTTCACCCTTTATTGGGTTATTATTTTGCTTTCAGGTTTCAATGTCTGTAAGGTTGTCTTGGTAGTTTTTTAATTTCTCATATTTATTTGTTTATCTAATCATATGGTTGTAGGCTGTAAAGCAGTCATAGAACATTAAACAAAATATTTTTTTGGTAAAATGAAAAATTAAACATTTTGCTCAATAAATATCTAGTCATATTGCCCTTGGTTTTTGTAAGAGGAAAAGAAGCTAAAAACTTATTTCAAAAACTGAAATTTCCATTACTTTCTAAATTTCTGCTTTACATGAACTTGCCTTATAAAATGGCAAATTTATGACTAAATCACCCAACACTAAGTTAAGATCCAGATTTTTCTCACTCAGTTGACCTCCAAAAATAACAAAAGATCACATCACATGATTCAAACTTAAGAGTTTCTGGGAAAAGTCTCATATTCTGACACTCACTTTCACTGGTCTTTAAATGACTTGTGAATATAGTTTATTAACATTCATTTCAACAAATTGAGTATGAAAATAAATTTCTCTGACTTTGTTCTCCTAATTTTAGGCTGTCAATGCAGATTCAGTGTCAGAGTTAAGGAGTGAATTGGGACACCAATTGGCCACCAAAAGCCGTGACCTAAAGTTGAGGTTAGCTATATTTGCTATTGAGTTTTTGTCATCATTTACATGCTCTTTTTGGATATTTTTCATTGTTCACTTGAACCTTTTACCATTTCAACTAGTTAGCCCTCACGAGAAGTGCCATGTTATGTCTTCTTTAAGTAGTTAACCACCATCTGTCATGAATCCATCAAACTTTAGGAATAAAAGGACGGTTAACTACATATAAAAAAGCCCTCGAAACTTGTTGTGCAATATCTGTTAAAACCCCTAAACTTTTTATTTGACCTGTGGGTGTGTCTGAATGTACACTGACTCATTTAGAAGCTTTAGTGGGCAACTAAACATGCTGATGTAGCATCAAATCAATGTGGCATGAAATCCTTTTGGTATTGAAAAAAAGATGCAACATTAATTCCTGTAAAGGTATTGAAGGAAATAATTAATGGAATCAACGATTTGGTATTGAAAATGTTGTTGCTAATGAAGTTTTAGGGGATTTTGACATGGAAAGAAGGCTTAGACTTTGTGGAGTTAGAAATCTTATGTTCAAGGGTCAAATTTTGTCCTTGGAATCATTATTGCTGTGGAAACTAGATTCCTTTTTATTTATTTGTTTTGGCTTCGGGGTTCAAAGCATTATCTCTTATGGAAATCCAGTGATTGGAAGGTACAAAAGTTGTTCTCTAGACCTGTTTCACCAAGTCAGCATTATTTGATGCTTTAGGCCAGTGATCAAATACCACAATGATGGATTTCTCTTTAAATCAATAATTAGATGTTGACTAACTTTGTAGTTGTAGAATAAGGTAATGTTTTAGCATTTATGTGGGCTTATGCTTCTTTAGATTTTAGGGGGCTTCTTTGAGTGGAGTCTTAACTTTTTCATTTATCAGCACAATCAGTCTCTTGTAGGGGGGGAAAAAAAAGAAGGCAGCAAAATAAGTGGAAAATCTGGTGTTGTAACATTTTAGTTATTCAATAGAGACCAGATCAGTAGGTCTATTGAATAATTATTCATTATGGTAAATTTTAGGATGAAGTGCAGTTTTGGCCCTTAAATTTTCCTTTTTTTTTGTTCTTACCATGTGCAATGTGGCCCTTGTACTAAATAATTCACAACCAAGTTATTGGATTTCCAAGAAGGGATTGATTAAGCCATTTATGGTAGAAAAAACAATTGCATCAATATATTGATAATGCGGGCTGCCATTAGCGAAAGCTAACAAATGGGCCACCAATTTCTAAAAACATTTTTCTCTTTGTCCTGAGTGCATAAAATAAGATTCCAATTAGTTGTTTTTCTATTCTAAGTGGATAGAAACAATTACTTTATTCTACATAAGATGGAGAAATAATTTTGATTTAAGAGATGAAAAATGCCAAAGATTTATTTGGAGTTGTGTTTGTTTATAGTCATTGGATTGAAAGAAATGAACATATCTTAACAAATCAAAGTTTATCATTTAATTTGTTGTCGGACAAGGTGGGTTTGGCTTCTGTGTGGGCTTTTTGATGTAGGATGGGAGGAAGGTTAATATAGGTCTGAATTTGGAACTAATGTGAGGATTGACATTGGTAGAAAATACGGTTGAAAAAATTAGGGTTTTGTAAGGACTGAGTTTGGGAGGAGAAATTAAACAAAAACAAAGGATGCCAGGGCTGTTTGGGTATTGTGAACAGTAACGGGAATAGTAAATTTAGGCTTCACACCTAAAATTCCTTGGCATCACACCTACAATGAATTGAGTCACACAATTTAGAGAGCAATAAGATTGCAGGAATAATTTTTATTGATTGGAAATTGCCTGGAACATCACAGAGTACGTTTGATAGGCCATAATTTAATATAATGTGCTGAAAATGCATTGAATTACATTATATTACATTGCATTAGGTCTACCAAATGCACCCTGTATTATGTATAGAGAATTAAACAGGGCCTGATCAAACCTTTAAGAACAAGACAATAAAATTAATTTACATCCTCTAAGGATTTGGACTCTAAAAGGAATAATATTAATTTAAACCCATAAGGACTCAAAAATAAGATACTAAAATAAACATAAAGATTCCTAAGACATGAAAATAACTTTTCCAGCAGATCTGGAATCACTAAAATACCCCTACTTTAAAGAAAGATAAATTCCTGCAATTTCCTACATGGATAGTTAGCAAGAATAGGGATAGACTTTGGTTCCTTTCTATTTTGTACAGATTCCTATATCTTCTAATTTAGGAATATATATATATATAGCTGTATCTTCTAATTTAGGAATGTATATACAGCTGTATGATTCTGTGTATATATACAGCTGTATAACTCAGTATATTTCCATATATAGGTTTATGTATCTTGTATATATATCACTGAAATATATGAGAATAATCATTCCGCATATTTACAACTTGGTATCAGAGCTTTGGGATATAATATTTTCCTCTTTCTCTGAAAATTCCAGCCACCTTTTCTTCCCTAAAAACCCTAGTTGTAGCTGCTGCTACTTCCTAAAATCCTAGCTGCAGCTGCCACTCCTTCCTAAAACCCTAGCCACAACTATCCATCCTTCCTAAAACCCAAGCTGCAGTACATTATGTCTACCAAAACAGAAATTGAATCTTCTGACAGCAAGAAAATATCCACTGTGACCATTCAAGATACTCCATCCATCCATATTAAATTGGATGGCTCTAACTATCGGGTATGGTCTAAGATTTTGGAGATGCATATTGCTGGAAGAAAAAAAAATGGGCTATATCAATGGAAGGTTGCACCTGCAGAAGATAATTTAGGCTATGATGAATGGGAGGCTAAAGATGCACTTGTCAAATCTTGGCTTATTAATTCAATGAGCGATAATCTGATTTCACATTTTGTGCAATGTGGTACAGCAAAGAAAGTATGGGATGCTGTAAAAAGCAGTTACCTTGATGTATTTGATTCTTCTTAAGTTTATGAATTGATAAAGAAATCTTTCTAATTACGTCAAGGTGGGCAACCTCTAGCAGAATATTACAATGAGTTGAACTCATTTTTTATGGAGCTTGATTACTGAAGGCCAAACGACATGATTTGTGCTGTTGATATTGAAAAATACAGAAATCGTATTGCAGAAGATAGGGTTTATATCTTTCTTGCTGGTCTCGATCATAACTTAGATCATTTTAGCAGTCGTGTTCTAGCTACTTCTCCATTATCGAAATTAGAAGAAGCATATTTCTTGGTTCATCGAGAAGTGCAATGACAAGTTACCATGGGGGCAGAAATCCACTCAAAGGCTTCAGCTCTATCTGTCTAACAACGCAGTCCTGATTCTCTTGGATATTTTGTAGCCTCTCAATCTTGATTTTGCACTCATTGCCATAAGAATACACACACAATTGATGTTTGTTGGAAGAAGCATGGCTATCCGGAATGGTATAAACTCAAGCAAGCTGAGAGCAAAAGTAAGAAATTTGCTCAGAATGTTGCTGTCATAGATACCACTCCAACTCCACCATCTGCTTCTCATGTATCTCGGGTATCTTCTTAAGTAGGTAATTTTAGTTTATCCGTCAATTCTACTTGTTCTGATGCTTGGGTTATTGATTCAGGGGCTACTGATCATATGACTAGTAACTCTTCTCTCATTAATTCTCTAACGCCTTCACCAATTAAGTCTGTATAGGTTGCTAATGAAAATTCTATGTCAATCACAGGGGTTAGAAATGTCTCTTTCTCCAACATTTTCTATGTTCACTGTTTTACTTGCATTTACACTTTCCAATAACCTCCTGTCAATTAGCAAGATAACCAAGCAACTTAATTGTATTGTTATTTTTTACTCAACTCATTGTGTTTTCCAGGACAATCTCATGAAGATGACGATTGGCATTGGTAGAGAGAGGGATGGTCTATATTATTTGGAGGATCACCAGAAAATACTAACACCTACTGGTGGCTTCCAAACAAAGAGAGAAACATCTGATAGAGAGAAAATAATACTTTAGCATTGTCGGTTAGGACATCCATCTTTTTCCTATTTAGAATGTATGCTTTCAAAATTGTTTTCCAACATTTTTGTTTCTAGTTTAAGATGTGAACAATGCATTTATGCTAAAAACCATCATGTTCTTTTCAAAGTTAGTTCTAATAAAAGTATTGTTCCTTTTTCATGTGTTTATATTGATGTATGGGGTCCTTTTTCTACCCTTTCTGCTTAAGGACATAAATATTTTGTCTCTTTTATTGATGACTATAGTAGGGTTAGTTGGGTTTATTTGATAAAATCTAAGAGTGATGTTGTCCATATTATTCCTAGTTTTATAATATGATTCTCACTCAATTTAACACTAAAATTAAAGTTTTTCATTCTGACAATGGTTGTGAGTTTGTGAATCACTCTTTAGCTAATTTTATGACACAACATGGCATTCTTTATCAAACAACTTGTGTTTATACACCCCAACAAAATGGCATAGCAGAACGTAAGAATCGCCACTTCCTTGAAGTAGCTCGAGCTTTATGTTTTACAATGCATATTCCAAAACGTTTTTGGGCTGAAGCTGTCATGACTGCTGTTTTTCTTATCAATCGAATGCCTGCTAGGATTCTTGATTTTCAAACACCTTTAAGAATGTTATCTAGATTTCATTCCCTTTCTTCTGCTCTAAATATTTGTCCTAAGGTTTTTGGTTGTGTGTTTTATGTTCATGTTCATTCTCTCCACATAGATAAACTTGATCCTTGTACTATCAAATGTATTTTTCTTGGCTATTCTAATTCACAAAAGGGATACAAATGTTATCATCCTCCTGCAGGAACCTACTATGTGTCAACGGATGTTCAATTTTGTGAAAATGAGTCTTATTATTTTGGAAATATAGATATGGTTCCTCTTCAGGAGGAGATTGGTAGTAAAGACGAGGAACAACTATGGTTGGGAGAGAAAAAATATGGGTTTAAGGTACAAAGAATATTAAGAAAGATGGAAAAGTCTTACCTTTAGATGGTGAATTTGATTGTGAGAGACTTGAAAAACCAGCTCATGATGAGAGACCTAAGAATGGCGAATCTAATAGTGAGAAAGCTAAAAGACTTGCTCATTTTTTTGAAAAAAAAAATATTCTAGAAGCAAGGAAAATGTCACTGTTATGCCTCCTAATTCTAGTACCTCTCTTGATGATACTACTATGTCATCGGATGAATCTTCCAAGACTGACACGAGATATTTACCTATTCTCCTGAATCTCTTGAAATTTCTAATCCTAATTCTATTATTGATCAAAATAGAAGATATCTTGTTCGTGAAAGAAAAGTACTTGATAGATTTGATTTTTCAAAATCCTCAAATATTGTTTACACGATCTTTGATTTCATATCGTATCATCGTTTATCTAAAGCTAATTTATCATTTGCTCTTCAGTTATCTTCTATGTCTGTTCCCAGTCATTTTCAGGAAGCCCTTGAAAATCCTAAGTGGAAGGATGCAATGGTTGATGAAATGACGACTCTCCAAAAGAATTCTACTTGGGAAATGGTCAAGTTACCAATGAAAAAAAAGACCGTGGGGTGAAAATGGGTATTCATTGTCAAATACAAGTCAGATGGGATGATTGAAAGATACAAGGCCACGCTAGTTGCAAAAGGCTATACTCAAACTTATGGTATTGTCTACCAGGAGACTTTTGCGCTAGTAGCCAAGATGAATACTGTTCGTGTCATACTTTTACTTGCAGTTAATTTAGATTGGCCTCCATGTCAGCTTGATGTGAACAATGCCTTTCTTCATGGTGATCTAGTAGAAGAAGTGTTCATGGATCCACTCGCAGGATTCACACTATAAGAAGCAAAGGTATGCAAACTAAAAAAGGCATTGTACGGATTAAAACAATCGCTAAGGGCCTAGCTTGGAAGATTAAGTAATACAATGAAAAAGTATGGATTTAAGCAGGCTTTGGCAAATCATACCTTGTTTTATAAACGTGATCATAATGATATTACCTTACTTATCTATGTTGATGACAAGATTGTAACAGGTAATAACAAAGATGAAATTGAGAAACTTTGGAGCTATTTGGCAGAAGAATTCAAGATAAAGGATTTAGGGCTTCTCAAGTACTTCTTAGGCATCGAAGTCTCTCGATCTAAGCAAGGACTGTTTCTTTCCTGAAGGAAGTATACTTTAGATCTCCTAGCTGAAACTGGTAACTCAGCTTGTGAACCTATAGACACTCGTATTGAGGTAAATCATGGTCTTTCAATTTATCTTGATCAAATTCCAACAAATAAGGAAAGATATCAAAGGATAGTGGGGAAATTGATCTATCTAACCCTCACTAGGCTAGACTTAGCATATGCAGTCAATGTTGTGAGTCAGTTTATGCACAATCCAAGTGATCATCACATGAATGCTGTCAACCATATCTTGGCTTATTTAAAATCTGCTCCAGGTAAGGGTGTTTTGTTCTCCAAACATGGATATCTTGATGTCATGGGGTATACAGACTCGGATTTTGCAGGTAGTAGAATGGATAGAAAATCTACTTCCGGATACTTGTCATTTGTTGGAGGCAACTTTGTGACTTGGAGAAGTAAAAAGCAGAATGTGGTTCATTATCAAGTGCAGAAGCTGAATATCATGTTATGCATCATGCAATCACAGAATTTTCTTGGCTAAGAATCCTTTTAATGGAACTTGGGTTTGGTCCGACAAAACCTATGGTGTTGTTTTGTGATAATATGGTAGCTATTGAGATTGCTAATAATCAAGTACAACATGATCGAACTAAGCATGTAGAACTTGACAGGAACTATATTAAAGATAATCTTGATTCTGGCACAATAGAAATTCCTTATACTAAGAGTTTAAATCAATTGACTGATATTATGACTCATGCTGTCACTAGTGGATCGTTCCATACATCGCTGTCCAAGTTGGGTATATGTGATATCTACACCCCAACTTGAGGGGAAGGGTTAGCAAGAATAGGAATAGACTTTGGTTCCTTCCTATTTTGTACAGATTCCTATATCTTCTAATTTAGGAATATATATATAGCTGTATCTTCTAATTTAAGAATATATATACGGCTGTATGATTCTGTGTATATATATAGCTGTATAACTCAATATATTTCCATATATAGGTTTATGTATCTTGTATATATATCACTGAAATATATGAGAATAATCATTCCGCATATTTACAACTTAGATAATAGCTAAATAACTCTAATTTAGCTCCCAACAAGCCTTCCCATCATCCAAGGTATGCAAATAAGAGCTTGGGCATTAGAATCAGCTATGGCATGCCTTCTGTAAATATGTTGGCATCCTACTTTCACTTTTTCTTTCCAGATATTTTAGGATAATTTTTGAGTACCATCCAACTTGAATGGGGAAGAACGTTACTGTTTAGTTTGTTTTCATGTTATTGTTTGTAGTCATTTGTTGACTCTTTCAGTAGGATCCCTTTTTTTCCACATTTACTTCTTTCATTTTATCTTTAATACGACTTTTTCTTTGTAAAAATTAAAGAGATAATTATACTGTTAATGTCAAAACCTTTCTAATTTTGGTATTTCAATATATGAACTTTTATTTTATTCAATCAAGTGTACAAAGTCAGATTTACTTGCAAAAATTCAATCAACATATGAACTTCCCATCATCCAAGGTATGCAAATAAGAGCTTGGGCATTAGAATCAGCTATGGCATGCCTTCTGTAAACATGTTGGCATCCTACTTTGTCACTTTTTCTTTCCAGATATTTTAGGATAATTTTTGAGTACCATCCAACTTGAATGGAGAAGAACGTTACTGTTTAGTTTGTTTTCATGTTATTGTTTGTAGTCATTTGTTGACTCTTTCAGTAGGATCCCTTTTTTTCCACATTTACTTCTTCCATTTTATCTTTAATACGACTTTTTCTTTATAAAAATTAAAGAGATAATTATACTGTTAATGTCAAAACCTTTCTAATTTTGGTATTTCAATATATGAACTTTTATTTTATTCAATCAAGTGTGCAAAGTCAGATTTACTTGCAAAAATTCTAAATGGACCATTTTACTCCGATAAACAATACACCGTCCTATATTCATCTCTTGCTTCTTCCACTTCTCTATCACTCTCTTTATCCTTTTCATTTGCAAATATTTCATTTCTCCTCTTCCCATCTCTACCAACCTTTCTTATTCCTTTTTCTTGCATTATATCATCAACTAAATAAACTTTTATTCTTTTTTTTTTCCTTGACTTTTCTTGTCAACCAAATAATCCACTATTTTGCTTTGTTGTATTTTCTTGACAACCATACAAGCCAAAAATGTTGGATTTTGATATGTCTATATGCAAGAGAAATAAGATAAATATTTTGATTAATATGTTAAGATTGGAATTTCCTAATTTTGAAGTGATTTGAAGGTGCAGCTTTTCAACCTTATTGATCACACAGTTTCCAAAATCCATTAGAAAATTAACCTAAAACAACAAAATGATCAAGGTTGAAGCCATGGCAATTTAGATAAACACCTAATAAACATGACATATTTTAAATATTTTTCTAGGGTAGTAATGATTAGAACTAAAGAGGCAAAGGATTGAATTAGCTTTGGGGTTTGGTAGACTTGGAAATATGGAACACCAAATTGGAATTTTGAAGGGCATTAAAGATTGTCTGAGGTCTGCAAGTAATCTCCACATCTTTTCATCCATGTACCACACTTGCCACTAGCTCACTACCAAGCCATGAGAAATGGAAAGATGGCATAGAGTAAAAGAGTAAAAGAGGTCCATGGAATTGTGGTTTGATTTGACTGTCGGGTCTCACTGGTACTTTTGAGTTCATCAAAAGAAAGTTTCTGTTGAAATTAAGAAATTCCTTGTTAGACAATAGGGGTGCATTACAACATGAGCTAACTATAACCTTCATTAAGATGTTTCTCTGATTGGATGAGTGAAACTGACTCAGCTACTTTTTTCATTGTTCTACTGTGTTCAACTCTTCCTTCAACCCTTTTTGGTGAATACAAATTTGATTTTAAGCCTACATGTGAATTTTTGTTGCTTGCCTTTGCATGTCTTGGGATTTTTTGAGATTTATTATTACTTTTCATTGTCATTGAGACGAGAGGGCAAGCCTTGGTGCGACTGGTACAGTTGTAGTTTTGGTGATATGTAAGACCATGGGTTCGAGGTATGGAAATAGCCTCTTTCTAAAAATGCAAGGGAAGGGCTGTTTTCATCCTTCCCCCTGCTCCCACAGTAGCCGGGGAGCACTTTGTGCACTGGGTGAGCTTTTATTTATTGTCATATTTCATTTTCCATAATCATCCATTACATAACTTTTGGTGTTTTTGGTCATCATAGGGCAATAGGAGCTGTTGTATACAGAGTTCAGGAGCTTAAAAATGACCAGTTGTTGAAAATTAGCTTAAGAAGTTCGGGGAGTGAAGACACGACACCCATTTCACAGGTGATTAGTGGTTTTATATTTAATTTTCAGCTCTAATCTGCTCCTTCCATTAACAAGTCCAAGTTTACTGGTAGTGGCCTAAAGTGTTGTCTTATATGGCTTGTTTGCAGGAATTTGGTGGTGGTGGTCATCAAAAGGCCAGTTCTTTCATGATAAGTTTTTCAGAATTTGAGAAGTGGAAAGTCAGGCAAAATTGTAATACAAAAATTTGCAGAAACGAAAATTAAAAAATAAATAATACTTGGGGTGTGTTTATGGTAGTCTTTAAGGATAGTTCAGCCTGTAATTAGTAAATAAAAGGTGAATTCTATGAATAAGTTTTTATTTTATGCTATATTTACTGCGGTTTGGCGATTACACATGAACGTAGGTGTTGACAGCATAATTTTTGCTTAAAAAAAAAAAAAGTTAGCCATTCAACCTCATTGCCAGCTAATTTTAGAGCTACAAAAGTTAATCTACTGGTTTACTTATTGTCAAATTAAAACATAAAATGATAGCAACATGATTTTTCATTAACTTTTCAACTAAAATTATAATAATATATTTTGAAATTCATTTGCCTATTTGCAAACGAACTTCAACTACACAATTATAATAATGTACGTTTAAAATTATTTTAATTAAAGTTGAACCAGGCGTGCATAGCCTAACTAGTTTTACGTGTAACGGTAAATTTGAAAGAATTACTCGTTTCCTGCCTAAGTAATGGTATTTTCTTTTAATAGAGACGGTTAATAGTCTTTTTCTTTTTTTTTTTTTCAGACTATGATTTGGTGTGTGTCAATTTTTTTAAAGTTAGATTTAATATTATATTTTTCAGTTTAAATATATTTATATTTAATCACATTATTTTATAATGATTAATTATATTAGTCACCATATTAAAAGTAAATTAATAAAAATACAAAAATTTTTATATTTACACAAATAAATGTGGGATATGATTTAGGACAAAGAAAAAAAAAAAAAACACACTACTATGTGATTTAACGTTTTTCTGCAAAAATCTCTGATATTTTCTTCGATATTTATATACTGAATAGTTATTTTATTATGCACTTAAAGCGCCAAATTTACTAATGTTGTTAACATTTGAGCACTTGACATACAATATAAATTAGAAAATATTTTCCCTTGATATGGAATTCCACAAGGCACTTTAGGACTCAATTTTAAATTAAAATTTAATTTCAATTAATTATAAAATTTTAAAATAATTTTAAGATATAAAATAAAAAAAAAATAAAATTTCCTAAATCTCAAATTACATTCATGCAAAATATTTTACACATTTTAGGGAACCAAACAAATTCATACACCCTATAAAATTTTCAATTTAAAAGTTATGTCTCACAATTACTCTGAATATTATAACTTTGATCTCAAGAATAATAATAGTGACATGTGGCCATTAAATTAAAAATTTCATAAGATTTATGTGTTTGCTTGGTTTCCTAAAATATATAAAAATTTTTGTGAGTGAAAATTATGATTTAGGAATTTTTTAATTCTTAAAATTTTATTTTTTCTCTTAAAAATTTTATAATTAATTAAAATTAAATTTTAATTCAAAAATAGGTTTATAGTAGCTGGCTGTGAACACATAATTTTGCAACTTAAAAATGGAGTTCGACACGTAAATAGACCTTGATGGATCCTAGGATAGCTCTTAAGACTGTTGGGATCGAAATAGATGATGCAAGATGGACAAAAAACAAGCAAAGTGGCCAATTTTAGAACAACTACCGTTTGCACAGTGCAAAAGTCGCATTTAGCCTACGTGACAGCATGCATTCTAATCCCATTTTTCATCCCTGTTCCACATCGCTTCTATTTTGTTCTTTCTCCCATTTCTTTGCCTATATAAGGAGACCTTAATGATGAGAAATCCTCCTTAATTGGAGGAAAAGAAAAAGTAAAAAATAAAAATAGAAAAGAAAAGAAAAGAATTAACGGAGGAAAAGAAAAAAGTTGATTTTAGCTAAACTATTTTTAGCATGAATTTTAGTATAAATACTATACAGTTTTTCATTTGTAAAAATCATCTCAGAAAAAAAACCTCAATTAAAATCCAAACTTAATAAGTTTGAGAAATTGAGAGAAAAAGAAAAACCTCTTGAGAGATAAAACCAAGAGAGAGTTTAGCCACCATTATTTGGTGAGATTATTATTGTATTCTGATTAATTATTTCTTAGTGAAATATACAGAATTATTTTTGCCCATTTTATTTACACAAGGCTGGGAAAAGTTTGATCTTGAGACTGCCATATTTTTTTTATTGGCCATTTATATTTGTCATCTTTCCCAACAAGTGGTATCAGAGCTTCGGTTTAAAAAAAAAAAATTATATTCTTGTGTAATTTAAGATGGAGGAGTCGTCGTCATCATCAGCAACAATGCTCAAATTGACTGCATCCAATTACTCCATATGGAAGCCAAGAATGGAGGATATCCTTTATTGCAAGGATTTGTATGAGCCCCTTCAATTGGTGGGACAAAAACCAGAAGAGAAGTCAGACGATGCGTGGAGCATTTTGAATAGAAAAGCTGTCGGACAAATCCGACAATGGGTGGATCAAAGTGTGTTCCATCATGTGGCACAAGAGACAGATGCATATAAATTATGGACAAAATTGTCATCCATGTACGAGCGGAAGACCGCTCAAAATAAAGCATCGGTTATCCGACGGTTGGTAAACCTTAAGTACAAAGATGGTCGAAGTATTACCGAGCATCTTAGTGACTTCCAAGGGTTGATCAACCTGTTGACGAATATGAATATGGTGCTAGATGATGAGTTACAAGCACTAGTGTTACTCAGCTCATTGCCAGATAGCTGGGATACACTAGTAGTATCTTTAAGCAATTCAGCTCCTCAAGGCGTTCTTACATTGGACATAGTCAAAGATAGCATGTTCAATGAAGAAGCAAGAAGGAAAGAACAAGGTGGAGTAGCCGAGTCAGAAGCCCTCGTCTCAGAATATCGTAGAAGGACTAGCAATAGAAAATTCCATAAGCGAGACAAGTCAACAGGCAAGTCAAGAGATGGCTCGAGAGGGAGGTTCAAAACAAGAAAGGACATAGAATGTTACCACTGTGGCAAAACAGGCCACATGAAGAGAGAATGCAGATTATTTAAACGAGAGCAAGATAGAGGTAACGAAAATAGTGATGCCAGGCATACAACTGCAACTACCTCTGGTGGAAATGATATAATTATTTTATGTGGTGATAGCTTTATTAATTTTTTCTCTCAAGATACATGCTGGATAATAGATTCTGGTGCATCATTTCATGTCACCTCACGAAGGGACTTCTTTACATCTTACACTAATGGAGATTTTGGTAATGTGAGGATGGGAAATGACAAATTGTCTAAGATCGTGGGAAGAGGAGATATTTCCCTTGAAACCAACACAGGTTGTCACTTGGTTCTGAAGGATGTGAGACATGTTCCAGATATGCGTCTCAATTTAATCTCTACTGGATTACTTGACGATGAAGGATACACCAATGTCTTTGCTGAAGGGAAATGGAAACTCAGCAAGAACTCTCTTATCACAGCACGAGGGAAGAAGGAGAACACCCTATACATGACACATGCTAATGTCAGTAATGGGTATGTAAATGCTCTTGCAAAAGACTCAATCGAGCTATGGCACAAACGGCTCGGTCATATAAGTGAGAAAGGCCTCCAAATTTTAGCTAAAAGAGAGGCGTTGACAGGGATGAAGCAAGGTATGACTCTAAAACCATGCGTGCATTGCTTAGCTGGAAAGCAGCATAGAGCTTCATTTCAACATGGTCAGGCACAAAGAAAACCCAATGTATTGGATGTTGTGTACTCTGATGTTTGTGGTCCTATGACCGTTAATACTCTTGGTGGTGCAAGATATTTTATTACCTTCATTGATGATCATTCCAGGAAGATATGGGCTTATGCACTTAGGTCAAAAGATCAAGTGTATGAAGTCTTCAAGCAATTTCATGCTAGCGTTGAACGAGAGACTGGCAGAGGCTTGAAGTGTATTCGCACCAACAACGGAGGAGAATATATGGGAATGTTTCAAAACTATTGTAGAAGTAATGGAATTAGGCATGAACGATCTGTTCCGAAGACTCCGCAACATAATGGTGTAGCTGAGAGAATGAACAGAACAATCGTTGAAAGAATAAGAACAATGTTATCTCATGCCAAGCTGCCCAAAAGTTTTTGGGGTGAAGCCCTCATGACTGTAGTTGATCTAATCAACCTTTCTCCTTTAGCACCTTTAAATGGTGATGTTCCGAACAAGTTTTGGTCAGGAAAAGATGTTTCCTACAATCACTTGAAAATTTTTGGCTGTAGAGCTTTTGTTCATATTCCTAAAGATGAAAGATCCAAGCTCGATGTGAAATCGAAAGAATGTATCTTTGTGGGATATGGGAATGAAGAATTCGGTTACAGGTTATGGGATCCTGTAGCTAGGAAGATTATTAGGAGTAGAGATGTTGTCTTCTTTGAAGATCAGAACATTGAAGACATTCAAAGAGGTGATAAACCTAGAAATTCTAAAGAATATCCTGCTAATTTAGATCCAATTCCTTATCCATTAGAAACTAATGACGAGCAAGATGAATCCAATGATCAAGCTAGTGATCCTATTATAAATGAACCAGTTAATGATGACACGGCTAATGATCATATAACTGATGGTATAATAGATGATGTAGCAGATGAGGGGCAAGAAGCACAAGCCCATGAAGAACCAGTGGTTGAATTCCAACCAAGAAGATCAACCAGGGAACGGAGACCTTCTAGTAGGTATTCTCCAAATGATTACATTCTCCTAACAGACGGGGGAGAACCAGAATGTTATGATGAAGCATTGACCCATGATCAACGAGATGAGTGGTTGAAAGCTATGCATGAAGAAATGGAATCTCTGCATGAGAACCACACTTATAATCTTGTGAATCTACCAAAAGGTAGAAAAGCACTCAAGAACAAATGGGTGTACCGATTAAAAACGGAAGAAAACAACTCTAAGCCTAGATTTAAGGCAAGGCTAGTTGTGAAAGGTTTCAATCAGAAGAAAGGAATTGACTTTGAAGAAATTTTTTCACCTGTAGTGAAGATGTCATCTATACGGGTAGTACTTGGTTTGGCTGCAAGCCTAGATCTCGAGATTGAACAGCTAGACATAAAGACAGCTTTCCTTCATGGAGATCTTGAAGAAGAAATTTACATGGAACAGCCAGAAGGATTCAAAGTCCAAGGAAAAGAAGATTTGGTATGTCAATTGAAGAAAAGCTTGTACGGACTCAAGCAGGCACCTCGACAATGGTACAAGAAGTTTGATTCCTTCATGATTAAGCATGGATATCGGAGGACTACTTCAGACCATTGTGTATTTGTTAAAAGATTTGATGATGGTGAATACATCATACTTCTTCTCTATGTTGATGACATGTTGATCGTAGGACAAAATAGTGACAAAATTAGCAAGCTGAAGAAAGAGTTAGCTAAAAGTTTTTCTATGAAAGACTTAGGACCCGCAAAACGAATCCTCGGTATGGATATATCCCGTGATAGAAAAAATCGAAAGTTAAGGTTATCACAAGAAAGTTATATCGAGAAGGTACTAAAGCGGTTCAACATGGATAAAGCAAAACCAGTTTCTACTCCATTTCCTAATCATTTTAAGCTTAGTTCAAAGCAAAGTTCTACATGTGAGAAAGAAAAAGAAGACATGGCTAATGTGCCATATTCCTCAGTTGTTGGTAGTCTGATGTATGCAATGATTTGCACGAGGCCAGACATAACACACGCAGTTGGCGTTGTAAGCAGATTCCTATCTAAACCAGGTAGAGAGCATTGGAATGCAGTGAAATGGATTCTCAGATATCTTCGTGGTACTTCTAAAATGAGTTTATGCTTTGGAGGTGGAAAACCTGAATTGACTGGCTACACAGATGCGGATATGGCAGGAGATCTTGATTCCAGAAAATCTACTTCAGGATACCTGATTACATTTTCAGGGGGAGCAGTTTCATGGCAATCAAAGTTACAGAAATGTGTTGCTCTATCAACAACAGAGGCAGAGTTTATTGCAGCTACAGAAGCATGCAAAGAAATGCTCTGGATGAAGCGATTCTTACAAGAACTAGGGCAAGTGCAGCACAAATATGCTTTGCATTGTGATAGTCAAAGCGCAATCCATTTGAGCAAGAATCCGAGTTTTCACTTGAGGTCAAAGCACATTGATGTGCGATATCACTGGATACGTGATGTGTTAGAATCCAAACAATTACATCTTGAGAAAATCCATACTGATGACAATAGTTCAGATATGATGACCAAGTCCTTACCTAAAGACAAGTACGAATTTTGCAGAGAAGCAGCGGGACTACTAGAGCCCTCCAACTAAGTCGAATGGGGGAGATTTGATGAGAAATCCTCCTTAATTGGAGGAAAAGAAAAAGTAAAAAATAAAAATAGAAAAGAAAAGAAAAGAATTAACGGAGGAAAAGAAAAAAGTTGATTTTAGCTAAACTATTTTTAGCATGAATTTTAGTATAAATACTATACAGTTTTTCATTTGTAAAAATCATCTCAGAAAAAAAACCTCAATTAAAATCCAAACTTAATAAGTTTGAGAAATTGAGAGAAAGAGAAAAACCTCTTGAGAGATAAAACCAAGAGAGAGTTTAGCCACCATTATTTGGTGAGATTATTATTGTATTCTGATTAATTATTTCTTAGTGAAATATACAGAATTATTTTTGCCCATTTTATTTACACAGGGCTGGGAAAAGTTTGATCCTGGGACTGCCATATTTTTTTTATTGGCCATTTATATTTGTCATCTTTCCCAACACTTAATTCCCCTTCATTCTAGCTCACTGAAGCGTAGTTAGATTGAATTTTCTCTAGTCTTTTTAGCTACTTCCCTCTCTTTTCTTATAAAAGCTATATAGATTCAAATTTCCTTGATTTTGAGTTCGCCAAATTAGTTTCTCTTTGGTCTAGTATGGTAGAAGACATTTAATTCCTTTTGCTTTGGAGTAGTTGAATACAAAGGTAAAGCACCTTTAAATTAAAAATAAAAATAAATTTAAAAAAAATAAAAATAAAATAATTTAATGTTAAATTATTTGCGAAATGGAATAATTGTATGAGTTTTGATTCATATTCAATGAAATATTTAGACATTTGATATTTGACCTCAAGTGGATAATCCACTAAAATTGAAAATCTGTTTCCTCATTCTTATTTTGTCTAGTCACTAAATACTTTTTGATTTTAAAGACTAGTGTATTTCCCTAGAGGCAATTAATCAATGGAACCTAAAATAAAAATTAAGATAGCAACTCTGCAAAATCCAATTTTCCAATTTAAAGAATAAATTTTCCAAAAAAGGTGATAGTTGCCTCTTTCGTGAGTTCAAACTCCGAATAAGCATTCAGATTCCAGGTATACTAGATGGATGCTTATGCGAGACTTCATAGTTGGCAACTCCATTAGGGACCATCTTTTTTCTAAAGAAAACAAATCAAAGAAATAATAATGGTATTACTCAAAGTAAAAAATCTTTTGGTTCTTAAATTAATAACGATCTTTTTCATGCATCATTTTATAAGACTTTTGCCTAATACATTAGTTCTTTTAGAACCATTTGGATACCAAGTAGCATTGAGGTAACAGCCTTCCTTAAGTATATAGGTAGATAGTGAAAGTACCCACCCCACGATAAATCTCCAATCCTTTTGGGATATAATGGGTAGCTTGTACTATTTGATGCACATGGAGCTCCTTGCTTCACATGTGCTTAAGTACATTGTTGCGCTAGTGACAAGTACTCTATTCTATACCACCTATACCCTTATTTGCCTTTGTGCACCAAGTAGAAGGGGTTGAATTAGTGGAAAATTTAAATTTTGATGGAAAGAGATATAGGAAAGAAAATGGACACAAGCAATTTTATAGTGGTTCGGGTGTTAACAAATCCTACGTCTACTTCCAATCTCAATTGGGTGTTTTACTATCACTAGATAATTACAATGGAGTTTCAAGCTCATTCCCAACTCTCAATGTGTTTTAATGGCTAACACACAACCTTTTGAGCAATGAATGCTCTTACAACAACCAAATAAATACAATTAAAAAGTTAAGGCTTTAAGAAATAAATTTGCAAGAGTTTGGCTTAAATGAAGGTTGTTAGATGGTTATGAGGGTTTGTTGAGGGGGCATTTATAGCTTTCTCCCTCCAAATTCTTGTTACAAAGATTATGGGTAAGAGATCCTCTATAACAGTCATAAAAATCTTCCTCCAAATTCTTGTTACAAAGAGTATGGGTAAGAGATCCTCTATAACAATCATAAAATCTTGCATTAAATGCTTTATCAGAGCAATGTCATGGTCGCTATGCCTTTTCCATGGTTGCGACTCCCTTTTCGCACTTAAGATGAACATTTTGTAGTCACGATATTTAAAGACCTCAACTGCTAGTTGACACTTGGCATGTTCTCGTTAGCAGTTCAACTATCCATTAGAGTGGAGAGTTGCTGTATGAAAGTCATGATTGTGACTACATGATCCTATGACTCAAGGCAAAAATTAAAGGTTTGGGCTTTAATTCAGCCTTGATCATGATGATGTGGGTTGCGATCATTATTCTTCTTCCTTGGTCGTGATTCAGAGGCTAGGTTTATGACTTCAGAGAATTTTTGAATCTTTGAGTTTTCAACTTATCTAATATGTTTTATCTACAAAATAAATACTTAATATACACATTAGATAACTTTAATTTGATTCACAAGATCAAAATAGAGATCGACTAAGTTTTGAAATAACTTAAGTCAACAATCTCCCCTTTTTTGATTTTGACAATCAAACTAAACTTAAATATAAAATTACTTTCAAATCATTATAATTGGGGTTGCGCCCCCTCAATTTATGCAATTTATAACAAACAATAAGTAAGATTGCAATTAAGTGTTCAAGATTCAAAAGATATAACACATAATATTCTTTATATTAAATCAATACATTAAGTTTAATTTTTCAATTTTAAGTTCAATCCCTTAATCAATTATTAAATTTCATTTGGTTAATTGATTTTCTATTTAAGTTCTTTTCTTTCTCCCTCATTATCAAGATAAAAAAAAGGATGAGAACAGAATAAGCAAAATTTGGAAAGGGAAGTTAAGCATATAATGAACTAAAAGTTAATGAAATTCAAGAAGTGAGAATTCAATCGAAATAATAAAATTGCATTCATTTTAAAATACCAAGTGTAGTACCAAAATGAGAATGCAAATTAGAAAAATAAAATAGAAATAGAAAAGAAGAAAATATAAAAAGAAAAAAGAAAAAAAGATTAAGATTTATTTTCATCTCCATCTCCATGATCATGTTCCTCTTGTGGCTTTTCCTCATCTTCACTAAACTCCCAATCTTGTAAATTGCATTGAGGAAGACCCATATGACTTTGAATGTCATAAATTTCATAGTGAAGGTGATCTAAGAGATTGAGTTTCCTCAAGACTTTGTGAAGAAGCATATTGGTCTCATTTTGAGTTTGAGGTTGAGTTTCTATAGATTCTTCTTGAGTTTCTTCTTCCCTTGCTTGGCTACTTTCTTCAAGCACCACCTTAGGCCTTTTTCTAGCCTTTTCTTGGACCCCAATCTCTCCAAAAATATGCTCATATTTTCCTTCCTTCTCCCTCAATGTCTTTTTATTGATCATATATTGAAAGTTAATAAGGGATTTCTTGATACAATTTTGGAGAAGGGCTTTGTTGGGAGGGGTAAGAGCACCAACATATTTGGCAATTTAGGCAAATGTGTGAGAAAAAAGAATGGCACCCTTTTTGGTGGAAGAAAGATGAAAGAATTGATCCACTAGGAAACAAGTAGTTTGAATGCCTTTCCTTTAATAACACTATAGAGGAAAATAAGTCTTTTGGGATACATTTTCATTGCCATCCCTTCTAGCATAGATAGAGGGGGTGACAATTCTATGAAGCACCCAAATGGAAAGAGCTTTGATGTATTTGGCTAAAGAAGTTTTTGGATCAAATTTGGGTTCAATTGAAATTTCGGTCCAAGAAGGGTTTAGTTCCATGGAAAAATCATTAGAGGTATAGGCACCTTTAGTTTGAAAACCAAAAATATTTGCTAGGTCTTTTAGGGAGAGTTCATAAAACTTACCAAAGAAATGAAAGTCGATGGCATAGTGTCCATGAGTTGGATGAAGCTATTTGTGGACAACAAGGTGGCAAGAAATTATCTTGTGAGCTCATCATAGCCATCTTCATCAATAAAAACAAACTTACCCTATTGAAGGTTGTTGAGATATGCAACAATACTATCTTTAATACCTAAGCTTTTGAGACACACTAGGCTAGAAATTTTAGAAGGGAGGATGGTTTTGTCTTGGATTCTTTGGTAATTTTGTTTTTCTTCTTAGGTAACTCCCTTCATAAGTTCAAGAGGAGAGGGTTGTTGAGATGTTTGAGTCTCCTTTCCTTTTCTTGAACTCCTAAATGCCATTTTTTAGTGAACAAGAGATTAGAGAGGAAAAGAAGATTGAATAAGTTGTAAATTGATAAAAAAGAGAGAAGAATATAAGAGATTTTGAGGTTAAAAACTATTAGGAATTCAAGTAGGAGATGAAATAAGAGTTAGAAACTATTGTGATTGATGGTTGGGATATTTATAGGCCAAATTCTTGTAAAAAACAAATAGAGAATGGTAAAAAATGGCATTAAATGCAAATTTGCCCTTTTTAAAACGACTATTTTTTTTTTTTTTTGCTGTCAACGAACTAAGTCACAATTGCAATTTTTGAAAGCTGAATAGAACTTCTAGATTTTCAAATATTGCGACCGCTAGAAGAGGATAGTGATTGCAATTTCAAGATAGCTAGAAATTTTTAAAAAAAATTTAGAAGAAAATGTTATGCAATGCAATTGGCATTACAACTCAAGATTAAAATAGATGCAACTATACATATTAAGCACTAAAACATCATCCAATCATAAAAATTCAAACAATCACACTATAGATACCAAAAATCAACCAAAAAGCAACCAAATATCATAAAGTTAAATAATCAAATTGAATTGAATCAAAAGTCACGTCAATTCAAGACTAAATAAGAGAAGAAAATATTAAATATGAATATCATAAAACCATTAAATTCATGAAATTTGAATGTAAATGAAAGACTTTTATGCAATTTGAAAATTTATGGCAAGGAACTCCCATAAAGCATGCCAATTTACCTTTTTATGAAATTTAACCTTTCTTCATGTAGGGGTTTTGTAAAAATATTAGCAAGTTGGTTTGTTGTATCAGTAAATTCTAATACAACATTACCATTTTGCATATGCTCTATCAAAAAATAATTCCTAATGTCTATATGCTTGCCTTTAGAATGTTGGATGGGATTTTTTGAAAGATTTATGGCACTTGTGTTGTCATATTTGATGGGAATGTGATCAATTACTTGACCATAGTCCTTGAACTATTGTTTCATCTGAGGACTTGAGTACAACAATAACCAGCTACCATATATTTCACTTCGGTGGTGGATAAGGCAACCAAAACTTGTTTCTTGCTAAACCAAGAAACTAAACATTCACCAAGAAAATGACAAGTTTTGAAAGTGCTTTTTCTATCAAGTAAACTACTGTTATAATCCACATCCACAAAATCAATTATGTTAAAAGATATGTTTCTAGGATACCATAAGCCAAAATGCAATGTGCCATGTAAATACTTTAAAATTCTTTTAATGGCATGCAAATGAGATTCCTTAGGGCAAGATTAGAAATGTGCACACAAGCAAATACTATACATTATATCTAGTCTAGATGCTGTATGATAGAGAGAGAGCCAATTATACCTTTATAATTCTTTTCATCTATAGGCTTACCCTTTTCATCCTTGTCAAGCTTAGTTGATGTGCTCATTAGTGTCTTGCTATTCTTGCAACCATCCATTCCAAAATTCTTAAGAAGCTCCTTTGTGTACTTGGATTGGTTGATATGAAAATCCCACCCTTGCATTATTTGATTTGTAGTCTTAAGAAGAACTTGAGCTCACCCATCATGCTCATATCAAATTCCCTAGTCATATACTTCCCAAATGTAATAAATAAGTATTTCATAGCTTACTCTAATTGTTAATGATGCTACAAGACTAGATCTTTGAATGATAGTGTAGTATAGAAGTGATAAGGAATTGGGTAGGAATCTTATGACATAATGTGTGATGTTTGCCTAGTACATGATTTTATCATGGCTAATCATGTTCCGATGATTTAAATAGAGTTCAAATGATAGTTAATGATGTAGGCAAAAAAGTTAGAAAACATAAAATTGAAAGCTATAGTGAAAGGTAAAGAAAAGAATTTAAAAGGAAAACTTCCAAGCTTGTTAATGCACCTATAGGCTTGTTATTGGGGCTTGATGTAAAAAGGGACCAAGTCTAACATAAAAAGGCCGGCCCATTGGGCCTATGAGTTATAGAATATCTAAAACTTGTGAGCAAAAGTGGTTGGCCCAAGACAATAGACAAAAGATGTTGTAGAGAGTGAGTCTTAGGCATTTGACTATCTAGCCACCAAAATTGGCTAAGTCAAAATCCTAAACCAAGTGAAACTCTCACTTTTCCTACATATGAGTTGTAACAACCCAATTTTCCATAGTTTATAAATTTTCATTTTAATAAGAAATATGATTATTTTTCAGTACGTTAAGAAATAGAAATATTTTAAGAAATTAAGTATTAAAGATTTTCGATTTAATATCATATAGTTAATTTAAAAATAAGTATTAAAATAATAAGAATATTATTAATAGTGATGTTTGTGATAAAAATAAAATAAAATAAAACATAATTTAAGGAAATATTTTCATATAAACTTATTATTTTTTATTTTGAAAGTATTGTGAAATAAAAATGTAATTTTTATGGGTAATAATAATGATAAAAATTGTAATGATAATAATAGAATATATTATATAAATTATTAAGATTTTATGCATATAAAATGTGAAGAAAGATATTATATATGTATATGTTTATAGATAGAAAATGGAAAAAAAAAAAGAGAGAAATAGAGAATAGAATTAGGGTGAGAGCAAGGGAGGAGAGACCGGCAGAGAGAGAGAGAGAGAGAGTTGTGGGAGGAGCTTTGGCTGGTAGTGGGCTGCACTGCCACCACCCAGCCACTCCTCGACCACCAACGACCATAAGGGAAGCAACCGCGACAGGAAAGGGCGGCAAACAGCGGCGCACACGCAAGGAGAATCTTCGCCAGCGTCGAAGGTTTGAGTTGCGATTTCTGGCAATTTCGGCGGTGGATGAGGGTGATTCTAGTGGCAATGCAATGGGCTTGTCACAAACTTCAATTTGATACTTAGCTCATCGGCTGAGGATGACCGGAGGAGGATTTTAGAGATTGAGCCACTGAATCTTTTTGGGCCTTTTTTTGGCAGAACGGCGGCGAGTGAGAGAAAGTGAAGGGTATATTTGGACTCCTCATGCTGTAAGCTAACCATTGGTATTCTCAAATCATGATTTGGTCACTATGGGGATTTTCCAGTGACCCTTGAAACTGACGATTTCGGACAGCAGCTCTGACTCATTAAACCGAGCCATATGGTATAAATCTCGACTTCTAATTGTGTATAAATAGTGAATTATGAATTTATTTGTAAGAATTTAGGTAAATAGTTTATTGGAATTAAGTAGTTAAACGGGATAATTGAATTGAGTTAATTGTTATTTATATAATTATTGAGTATTATTGATGATTAGTTGAAAGATCAAAGTGAGATGTGGATATTGGTATTGATTGAATTGAATTAGTTGGATATTAGTTTGATAATAAGGAATGAAATTGGCAGATGGGATTAGTGTATTGAAGGTTCAGGTTGGACCATTTGATTGTGATATTGTGGATAAATTGAATTTATGGAATTGTTGGCAGAAATTGCTTAATTGACTTTACTTGAATAATATGAAGGTTGAACTATGAAATTGGAAGAAAGGGAACTATTCTTTTTAAGTGAGCTATTGGGAAACAACTAGAGAAATGTTAAGTGTAGTAGCAAGTATATGTATAGTATGTCTTGACTTAAAAGTGATAAGTTGTGAATAAGATAGAAGTGTTAATAAGTTAAGCTAAATTAAGTAATGTGATAATGAGGAAGTGATTGAAATACAATGTGTAGAGTCTAATGACAAGAATGAGGATAGTGTCCAAGAGTGCGAGGAGCACTACTTGTATCAGAGTCAAATGTACATAGGAGCAAAGGAGTTCAAGGTGATTACTTAATAATATAATATGCTTTGTGTTATTTGCTTGAAGCCCTTATTGTCTAAACTGTGATTATTAAAAGTATTCCAATTCCTTGATAAGTTGAATTGCTCATGGATATTGAACCATTTCTTATAATGCTTCTTGATTTCTTGATAAGCTTGAATTGTTTATTGAACATCAAACCCTTTGACATGATACTTCTTGTTAATCATTGGTTATTAAATTCATACTATGTTCATGGAATTTCTTGACATGAACTTTATATGAACACCCCTATTGAATGCCTATTGATAAGCAAAAATCCCCTTTTTGATATGGGAAAATACATCAAGTCTTGTGCACTTAGTATATGCCTGTGGTTGGGGCGAGAGTACCTAACCTCTGTTAGGGGGGAACATCTAACCATAAGACCCGATTAGTCTTACGTAATGTGATATGTGTGAGTGCAAAAGGCTTAGGCTGCCACTCTTAAATTGATATGTGTAGGAAGCATCTTGCTCCTAAGAAAGTGATATTTCTGCTAAAGATTGTACCCCTATTTTAAATGAGAAATTGACTGTAATGTTGATATTGATTGAAAACATTCTATTATTATAAAGAGCCATCTTGAAATTTATCTTTATATTCACCTTATGTATTGTATTATTATGTACTCACTGAGCTATGTCTCATATTTTAGTGGTTTAAATTTTTCAGGTACAGTCAATGAGTTAGCAAGGTAAACCCCAAGCTCTATTTTCCCCTTGGAAGTTACTCTATTGAGTTTGAATGTTGTCATTCCCGAATATGAAGACTATTGTTAGAGCTCCATGATTATTGAAGGGTTAACACTAATAAGTCATAGGATGTATATGCAATATGAATGGCATTATAATTGTTATTGTAAGACTGTATAATGCAGTGAATATTTAATTAATGATATGAGATTCAATTTTAAAAGGTTATTCATATTGTGTTTGCAATTGAGATTATGGGTAACAAGGAAAAGTAATTAGGTTATGATCTTGGGATATGGTTTAATATGATGGATGATAAAAAATTAGTTGTTAAATGGGTTCTACGGGTTTTTGGTGCCCTTATGGCCACCCATGCTCTAGGACCATCACGGCTCAAAAGGTGGGTCATGACAGAGATGGTATCAGAGCAAAAGTTTAAGTCTAACTTAGACTTTATAAGTACTATGGGTTATAGGTTAAACCATGGAGCATAGGAATTCCTTCTTGTAATTTAAGTATATCGATAAGTCTAGATTCTTGTTATTCATAAAAGTCTAAGTTTCTAGTATGATATATGATATGTGTACGATGGTTGTAAAAAGGGAATGTGCATAATGAATGGGATATACAATAGAATTGATATATGTAGCCAGGCTATGTGTTATATGGAAATGGGATAATGAGGATAAAATGTGCATATGAGATAATGATTGTTTATGTGATAATGTTTAAATGAATAAGTATATATCTTACCAAGAATAGATTTCCTACTATAAGTAATTGTCGATTTTTGACATGGCTTAGTGCAATTGATGATTTGAACAATATGTATATAGTATGAACAATGATGAATGTATGCTAAATTCTTTTACATTCATGAGGTATAGCTAAATGTTATTAAGTGAAAAATCTAAATGTGATTTTATGAAATGTAGATAGTGATATGTATAAGTAGTAAGTGCAATGTTTAGAACATAAGATATTCTAAAACAAGTGACATAACAATAGTACGGGAATATGGGCTTTACTAGAGAAAGATTTTAGTTCTTTAATTAGAATTTGGTTTCTAAATTAATAAAGAAGTTATAAGTGAGCAGGAATGCTAAATATGATAAGTTTCAAGCCAAAACATTGATGGAAAATAGGAAGCCATGGGTGAACACACAGGTGGAATTCCAGCCGTGTGATAAGGACAAATTGGGAATTTTATCCAGTAGTCTCCCATGGGTCAAGACACAGTTGAGGTCTCACCCATGTGGATGTGAGGTTTAGACTCTAGGTTGGCACGAGTGGAACCCCAGCGGTGGATCCAACCGTTTAGGCTTCCACTTGGTGCTTTCATGAATTTTCTCATTGTATTCTTGTAATAGGATCATTGAGAATATAAGTTGAATAGCAATATTGTATATGTTTTCTTGATAGTGCCATAGAAAAATGTTTAGTACATAATGAATGAGATGATATTTATGATATGTGTAAGCAAAGGATTAAATGACATAAGATATTGGCGAATGAGATGTAAACTTGTTAAAGGTTATGAATCAAATTTGAATTGTTAGAATTTATGAACCATTAAGGCTATGAAATGAAAGATGATATTTAACAATGGTTAAATGGGACTATAAATGATTCACATGGATATTATATATTGAGATTTATGTGAGATAGGCTAAACAAGGTATTATCGAAATTGTGGTTTAGATGCCATCCTATAAATTCAAGAAATGACAAGGTAGAGATTTGGAGATTTGTTATGTATGAGAATATTGGGTACAACCTAAGAAAGAATATTATTATAATACGATTTAGAAGAAGATTATTCCGTATCTAAAGAAAGAAATGATCAATTGTATATACGCTAAGGTGACTTGTAAGAAATATGATTAGGTATGTGTAATAGAAAACTTATAAGGCACTAAGAGAATATAGTGATGAGGAAAATAGAGGATCAAAATGGAACATGATTTGATGGTGAATCATTTTAAAAGAAAAATGTATGGAGTTGATGACTACAAGAAGAAATGTATCGTGATGAAATAGTCTTTAAGAAAAAAAAAATGAGAGTAGATTTAAACTAAGAGTAAACTAGTGTAAGAATATAATTGATTTTGACAAATGATGAATGATTGTGGACCATAGTGGATGATAAGAAAAAGAGCATATGAGGAAATACTAGAATATATAAAGTATGAACTAAAACAAACTAAGGAAAATAAAAGTTATGATATAAAAGAGTTTATGAAGTCAATTGATTAGGCAAATCTTATCTAAGAGAAGTGTCCTATGATGAGATTGAATTAATTTAGAAATAGAATTATATAATTTAAGATAAAGGATAAGCTTTGAAAGTAATTCCCTGAACTCTAAGTATCGGCTAGAAACTCATTATGCTTTAATTTGAACCTTATGCGTTCTTCTCTTGTGCGGTGATGCCTTCTCATTTATGACTCGGACAAGATCATCCTGGAAGAGTTGCTCTATCTCAAACAAATTCAAATATACACTTAATATATTTTCTTATTGTGATTGTGTTTGTGTATATTGTGGCTATATGTTTAAGTATATTTGCTTTATTTTGATAGATCAATTATATTACTTGATGTGTTTAAAGTTGATTAGTTAATATAAGATTACATATGAACTGTGGAGTATAAGTGAATGGTGTTTAGGAATAAAATGATAGATTGTATTAATAGATTCCTGTGATTTAATAATTTGAATATTCTTGTGATAATTGATATGTTCTTGATAAAGAGATGCATGTGATGTTGAAAGGTAGAAGTTAATGTGAAGATTGTACTTGCAGTGATTAAGTTAATTAATATGATAATAAATTGAATAATATGAATATTGGGTTGAATTTTAGGTGATTATAAGGCGTTGATTGAGAATTATGGAGTAGTAGTGAAAGTATGATTCTTTTAACAATATGATGCATAGATTAGTTGTTAATAAGATATTTAAGGTTGTTGTTTAGAGATGAGCAGATATAAGAAGTGTAATAGGTATATATTTAAGAAGTAATGAGTAAGAAAAAAAAATTGTTAAATGACAGTATAAGAATGGAGTAAATCCCAATTATATAAGGACTATGGTTATGGAATATTAAAATTTAAAGTTATTCAAAATTAAGAAAGGCCATCAATGTACATGTATATTAAAAGTATGATAATTAGTGAAATGGGAGTTATGATTCAATTGTTGATATGTGAGTTAGATATTAATAAATCTATAAGAAGATGTATATTTAAGATTATAATTAAATTGAGGTGAAATTAGAAATTGAAAAGATATAAAGGATGTATAAATGTTCTTGGTAATTTTTGAAGTTATAGATTAATTATTATTATGAAGGTTGATGATTAGTAAAAGAGATTAGGCAAGGTAAAAAGAGAGATGTGCATAAATATATAGTCGAATTGGATAAGAGTTAAAGATTAGTCATGAGGCTTAGAGAAACAAGATATGTAATTTGAAGAAGGTATCTGGAATAGGGATAATATAGAGTTAATGATAAGAAATGAAGTTAGTACGCAATGAATTGAAATAAATTAGTAGGCAATGAATTGAAATAAATGAAAGTGATTAGAATTCTTTTGGTTAGAAACATAAGATAGATGATATAAGTACTCAAGTCTGTTAAAGTGAATTCATTGTTTTTGAAAATTCGGGGATGAATTTTCTTTAAGGGGGGTAGAATGTAACAACCCAATTTTCCATAGTTTATAAATTTTCATTTAATAAGAAATATGGTTATTTTTCAATACATTAAGAAATGGAAATACTTTAAGAAATTAAGTATTAAAGATTTTTGATTTAATATCATACAGTTAATTTAAAAATGAGTATGAAAATAATAAGAATATTATTAATAGTGATGTTTGTGATAAAAATAAAATATAATTTAAGAAAATATTTTCATATAAACTTATTATTTTTGATTTTGAAAGTATTGTGATATAAAAATGTAATTTTTATGGGTGATAATAATAATAATAATGATAAAATTGTAATGATAATAATAGAATATATTATATAAATTATTAAGATTTTATGTATATAAAATGAGAAAAAAGATATTATATATGTATATGTTCGTAGATAGAAAATGGAAAAAAAAAAAAAGAGAGAAATAGAGAATAGAATTAGGGTGAGAGCAGGGGAGGAGAGACCGGCAGAGAGAGAGAGAGAGCTGTGGGAGGAGCTCCAGCCGGCGGTGGGCTGCATCGCCACCGCCCAGCCACTCCTTGACCATCAGCGACCACAAGGGAAGCAACCACGATGGTAAAGGGCGGCAAATGGCAGTGCACACGTAAGGAGAATCTTTGCCAGTTCTGAAGGTTTGAGCTGCAATTTCTAGCGATTTTGGCAGTAGATGGGGGCGATTCTAGTGGTAATGGAATGGGCTCATCACGAGTTTCAATTTGATACCTGGCTCATCAGCTGAGGATGACTGGAGGAGGAGTTCAAAGATTGAGCCACCAAATCTTTTGAGGCATTTCCAGTAGAACGGTGGTGAGTGAGAGAAAGTGAAGGGTATATTTGGACTCCTCATGCCGTAAGCTAACCATTAGTATCCTCAGATTGTGATTTGGTCACCATGGGGATTTTCCGGTGACCACTAAAATCGACGATTTCGGACAGCAGCTCCAGCTCATTAAACTGAGCCATATGGTATAAATCTCAACTTCTAATTGTGTATAGATAGTGAATTATGAATTTATTTGTAAGAATTTAGGTAAATAGTTTATTGGAATTAAGTAGTTAAACGGGATAATTGAATTGAGTTAATTGTTATTTATATAATTATTGAGTATTATTGATGATTAGTTGAAAGATCGAAGTGAGATGTGGATATTGGTATTGATTGAATTGAATTAGTTAGATATTAGTTTGATAATAAGGAATGAAATTGGCAGATGGGATTAGTATATTGAAGGTTCGAGTTAGACCATTTGATCATGATATTGTGGATAAATTGAATTTATGGAATTGTTGGCGGAAATTGCTTAATTGACTTTACTTGAATAATATGAAGGTTGAACTGTGAAATTGGAAGAAAGGGAACTATTCTTTTTAAGTGAGCTATTGTGAAACAACTAGAGAAATGTTAAGTGTAGTAGCAAGTATATGTATAGTATGTCTTGACTTAAAAGTGATAAGTTGTGAATAAGATAGAAGTGTTAATAAGTTAAGCTAAATTAAGTAATGTGATAATGAGGAAGTGATTGAAATACAATGTGTAGAGCCTAATGACAAAAATGAGGATAGTGTCCAAGAGTGCGAGGAGCACTACTTGTATCAGAGTCAAACGTACATAGGAGCAGTTCAACGTGAGTACTTAATAATATAATATGCTTGAAACCCTTATTGTCTAAACCGTGATTGTTAAAAGTATTCCAATTCCTTGATAAGTTGAATTGCTCATGGATATTGAACCATTTCTTATAATGCTTCTTGATTTCTTGATAAGCTCGAATTGTTTATTGAACATCGAACCCTTTGACATGATACTTCTTGTTAATCATTGGTTATTGAATTCGTACTATGTTTATGGAATTTCTTGACATGAACTTTATATGAACACCCCTATTGAATGCCTATTGATAAGCGAAAATCCCCTTTCTGATGTGGGGAAATACATCAGGCCTTGTGCACTTGGTATATGCCTGTGGGTGGGGTGAGAGTACCCAACCACTATTAGGGGGAAATGCCTAACTGTAAGACCCAATCAGTCTTACGTAATGTGATATGTGTGAGTGGGAAAGGCCTAGGTTGCCACTCTTAAATTGATATGTGTGGGAAGCATCCTGCTCTTAAGAAAGTGATATTTCTGCTAAAGATTGTACCCCCATTTTAAATGAGTAATTGAACTATAATGTTGATATTGATTGAAAACATTCTATTGTTATAAAGAGCCATCCTGAAATTTATCTTTGTATTCACCTTATGTATTGTATTATTATGTATTCACTGAGCTATATCTCATATTTTAACGGTTTAAATTTTCAGGTATAGTCAATGAGTTAGCAAGGTAAACTCGAAGCCCTATTTTTTTCTTGGAAGTTGCTCTGCTAAGTTTGAATGTTGTCATTCCTGAATATGAAGACTATTATTAAAGCTCCATGGTTGTTGAATGGTTAATAGTAATAAGTCATAAGATGTATATGTAATATGAATGGCATTACAATTGTTATTGTAAGAATGTATAATGTAGTGAATATTTAATTAATGATATGAGATTCAATTTTAAAAGGTTACTCATATTGTGTTTGCAATTGAGATTTTGGGTAACAAGGAAAAGCAATTAGGTTACAATCTTGGGATATGGTTTAATGTGATGGATGATAAAAAATTAGTTGTTAAATGGGCTTTACGAGTTTTCGGTGCTCTTATGGCCACCCATGCCCTAGGATCGTCATAGCTTAAAAAGGTGGGTCATGACATGAGTCTAGATTCATTTTGGGCACTCCAACATCTCATAATGATCATAACCATTATAGAGAAAATCCTAGCCATTCAACTTGACACAATCTTAGCCATTCATTAAGATCAAATCTTAACCCTTGGATATAGCTTGACAAATCCTCACCACCCAACCTAATAGATATATAAGCAAGATTATGTAGAGAAATCACATTTAGCCTCTCTTTGCACAAAAAATCCTACACCAAAGAAAGAAATTCTCTCTACCCCACTTGTAACAAGAACCTTGGTAAATTAGAGCTAACCAAGATGAGAAATTTTATTTATCTATTCTTTTCTACACTTTAAGGTTAATTTTAGTGTTTTGGTTATTTAGATATCTCTCTTACACCATAGGAAGAATTCGGCCATAGTAGTGAATGACTAAGGAAAAGTTTTATATTCTAATTAAGTACACCTATGGCTATTTTAGATAAAGAAGAGTGAATTAGAAGTGTTAGAATGACTTTCAGAACATGATTCAAAAATTAGAAGTCTTAGAGACATGAACATAGTAAAAAAAGGAACCTAGTGTTCAAATATTAAATGGTGATAATTAAGTAATTATATATGTTATATGATATGTCAATTGCATATTTCTTTAACTAATTTGAAGATTTAATGAGGAATTAGAAATTTTTCCCAATTTGATATAAATGGGACAAATAAGGGTTTATGTGAATAAAAGTAAATTAACTCAAATTCATTGGTGTGAATTGATTGCCTAGGTGTTAATTTGATGAATCTTTAGTCAATTTGAAATTTGAAAATGAAATTGATAGTTTTTCCCAATTCTAGTGTTTATAGATCAATTTGGAAATTTTGATACCTAGACTTGAAATCATGAAATTGAATGAGAAATCTAGCTTGGAAACGATTAGAAATAAGAACAAGTATGTGTATGATACAATTGATACATTTCTATTATAAGTTAAAGTAATGAACAAGTAAAAGATATGATTAATAACACCATTAGTTACTAATTGTTATGTAATTGAAATGTGATGAGTGTAGAAATTCAAGGCAGGGGCAAAGAAATTGCTCAAGATCGTGAGGGACCTTAAACTAGCCATGAACAAATAATCATTAGGAGCAAAGGATTTAAGGTGAGTACTTAATAATATGATGTAATTATGCCATGTTGTTTACAACTATTGATTTAAATGCCATCCTTTGATACATGCCTAAAAAGGGACATTGAATATGTGTTGCCATAAATTGTGAGCATTTGAATTCAATATCCTTCTTATACGATAATTTGAACATAATAAGCCTTTACATTGATGCCATTTTGTGCCCAATGATTGATATGCCAACTACTTGCCATTAAATACTTGATATAGATTTTGAATATGTTGTCATGAATACCTATGACTAAGTAGAAATCCTCTCTAATGTGAGGAAAGAAATCAGATCTTGTGCAGTTGGTATAAACCCGTGGGTAGGGCGAGAGTACCCGATCTCTGTTAGGAGAGAATGCCTAACCACAAGACCTGATCAATTTTGTGCAATGTGATGTATATGAGTGAGCAAGGTTTAATCCGCCACTCTAATATTTATGTGTGGGAAACTTTCCACTTCTAAGACAATATTGTTTCTACTAAAATGCATTCTAAAGTTCAAATTAACATCACTCCATTGCTATCTTGAATTAACCCAAATGATAACATCCTATATTACTTGCATGTTATGTTATATTATTTTGTATTCCTTAAGCTTGTCTCATCTCGTAGTTGTTTATAATTTTCTAGGTTGAGGTGATCCATTAGCAAGGTAAACTCTGAGCTATGCTTCTTCGCTTGGGACTTGCTAAAGTATTATTTTGTCTTGCTTGTGTCATTTTGATGACAAACAATATAGAGGTCTATGGTATCTTAACGCATAGTGTTAAAGTATGTTATGTTAAAGAATAATGTAAACAATTAATAATATTTGTTATGTATAAGTGCTTATGTTTGTAAGTAAGAATGTATGGATAATGTTGGTTAATACTTATGAATGAGGTTCTATTCATGATCATGAGATGGCACTAAAATATAATGGATATGAATAAATGATTAAAGTAATAATGGGAAAAGATAGAGAATGTATATGGTTTCGATCTTGAGAAAGATTGCAAAGTGGAATATATATAAAATGGTAATTTGATCAATAGTGTTCTACGAGTTTAGCTGACCTTATGTCTTCCTAAACTTTAGGACAGTCATAGTATAAAAATTGGGTCGTGACAACAAACTCTTCAGAAAGATTTTCATTAATAGCACCAAATACACATATCATCAACATAAATTTGAATAATTAAAGTGTCATTGTTATGCTTTTTCACAACAAGTGTTGTGTTAACCTTGCCTTTAGTAAAATCATTTTTCAAAAGAAATGAATTAAGCCTTTCATACCAAGCTCTAGGAGCTTGTTTCAAACCATATAAGGCCTTAGTTAATTTAAAAACATGATTAGAAAGTTCATGATGTTCAAAACTAGAGGGTTGCTCAACATAAACTTCTTCCTCAATGAATCCATTTAAAAAAGCACTTTTAACATCCATTTGAAAAGGTTTGAAATCCATGTGACATGTATATGCAAGTAAAATCCTAATAGCCTCTAATCTTGCTATTGGAACATAGGTTTCATCATAGTCTATACCTTCTTATTGGTTGTACCCTTTGGCAACCAATATAGCCTTATTCCTAGTAATGAAACCATGCTTATCTAACTTATTTCCATAAACCTATTTACATCTAATAATGGGATGATCTTTGGGTATAGGAACAAGTTCCCAAACTTTGTTTCTCTCAAATTGGTTAACTTCCTCTTACATAGTAATCACCTAACTCTCATCATTAAGAGTCTCATCAATGGTCCTTGGCTCAATTTGAGAAACAAAGGTAAGATTATTTTCTAAGGCTTTAAAATAAGATCGAGTACTTACACACTTAGATGGATCACTAATGATTTGCTCTTTGGGGTGATTCTTAGGGTATCTCCACTCCTTAAAAAGTCCTTAAGCATCTTCCTTTTATGGATTTGATGGAGCTTCATGATCTTATTGGTTTTCTTCTTTGTCTTCAACTCCCTTTGGAACTTCTTGATCAATTCCAAGCTTCTTAAATTCACCTATAAGATCATCAAGAACACTACCTTTCCCAAGATCAAGTTTACTAGATTTATCAAATACAACATTCATAAACTCTTCAACTACCATAAACTTTTTGTTAAAAACTCTATAAGCTTTGTTAGTAGTGGAATAGCCTAAGAAAATGCCTTCATCAGTTTTATAAGCAAATTTCCCAAAGTTATCATTGGTATTTAATATATAGCACTTGCAACCAAGAACTCTAAGATATGACATTTTGGGCTTTCTTCCATTCCATAACTCATAAGAGGTTTTATTTAAAATGGGTCTTTTGAAAATTCTATTTGAAATATAACATGAAGTATTAACGGCTTTCACCTAAAAATAAATTGGCAAACCATACTCCATTAAGCATGGTTTTAGCCATTTCAACCAAAGTTCTATTTTTTTCTTTCTACAATACCATTTTGTTGTGGTGTCCTATGAGAGGAAAAATTATATGAAAATTCCATGTTCAATGCAAAAATTTTCAACAAGTTCATTTTCAAATTCTTTTCCATGATCATTTCTTATTTTTGAAATGAAATAACCTTTCTCATTTTAAACTCTTTTTGCAGAACTTTTGAATGCATTAAAAGCATTGCTCTTATGAGTTAATAAACTAACCTAAGTAAATCTAGAGTAGTCATCAACAAGCATAGAAGCATATAGCTTTCCACCTAAACTAGCAATCTTACTAGGTCAAAACAAATCCATATGAACAAGTTGAAGGGGTTTAGAAGTACTTACAACATTTTTTGATTTGAAGGATGACTTGTGTTGCTTTCTTATTTGGCAAGGTCCACATGTCTTGTCCTTAAAGAACTTGATCTTTGGAAGGCCATCAACAAGCTCATCCTTGCAAAGGCTATATAGAAGCTCTATGCTTGCATGTCTAAACCTTCTATGCCAAAGCCAAGACTCATTTCTAATAGACATGAAACACTTGATATCTTGGTTAGCCAAATCATCTAAGTTAATCATTAGGTATTGCCTTCTCTTTCACCCTTAAACACTACATTGTCATTAGCTAAAGTAGTGACAATACATGCTTTAGAGTCAAAGGTGACTTTATTACCCTTATCACACAATTGACTTACACTAAGCAAATTAAATTATAAGCCATCAACTAAAAGAACATCTTCAATAACAGAGTGATTATTCTTACTAATGGTACCAATGCCAACTATGATTATTCTTACCAATGGTACCAATGTCAACTATCTCACCTTTGGCACTATTACCAAATGTGATGTTTCCACTTCTCTTTATCTTTCAAATCGGTGAAGAGGCATGCATTACTGATCATGTGTCTTGAACATCCATTATCTACATGCCATTTGTTCTCTTTGGTAGTGGATTTGAGACACACCTACAAGAAATAATAAACCATCTTGTCTTGGGTACCCAAATTGTAACAACCCATACCTACCCTAGAAATTTTTGTGATAATTTGCTTGATTTAGAACTATTAAGGTTAAGTATGTGCTATTGCGAGAATTAGTATTCTATGTGTTGACGAGCATGTGGCATATTAAATTAATTTTAATATGCATAATATGAGTTGTCATTGTGAAATAAATGATTTACATGAAGTGAATTTGCATAAAATGATTTATTTTAAATACAATGAATTTTCATGCATAAAGACAATTTTTAAGCATAAAACAATTTTATGAGTATTTTAAAATAATTTTTAAATAAATGTTTTGAGAGAAATTTTAATGAAAATAATAAGAAAAATATTTTATTTTTTTAATTATAATCAGCACAAAATTTAAATAAAAAGCCCAAATACCCAAAAGCCCACTACACTAATACCCTTCTAACTTAGCTCATTAAGAGTATTAGAGGAAATTTGCCAAAACCCTACATATAATAATGTAAAATTCAGCCAGCCCTAATGACCAGCAGCCATCACTCTAATTTTCTATATCTTGATAGAAAAATTCTCTCAAAATGTTTCTCTCTACCGAAATTAAGAAAACACCTTTCAGTTTTGCGATTTCTTGACCATAATTGTAGGTTTTTCTTCTCTTTCAATTGCTAAACTGATTTCTATGAAATAAATTATGAGAAAATTATTTTGAACTGGTTGTTTACTAAATTTTATAGATTTAATTTTGTTTGGGTGAGTTTTTGGGAGAGAAAATTTATTTTCTACCAAAAACACAAATCTTTCCGTGAGATTTCTCCAAAGGTGAATCCTATAACTTAAAATCACAATTTTTATGCATAAACATCACTAAAGGGGGGTGATTTTCACATTATTGGTTTCTAAACTGATTTTTTTTTGTTTTAATGAAAAATATTGGATTAAATTATATTTCTGTATATTTCTATAATGATCGAAAAGTTTCAGAAAATAAAGGAATTCAAGATTTTTGTGCTAGAACTTAGAAGTTGGAAAATTCTATCATCAATTTAACATGTGGCTACCAAATTGTATGTGAATGGATTCTAATATAATATTTGTTTGATTTGAATGAAAAATAATGATTTAAATCATGTGTTTGCATATTGCTGTAATGAACGGAAAGCGTGAAAACTCATGATTTTTACCCAAGTCTTAAAACTTGGAATTTTTTTGTATAAACCTTACCTATGGCTGCCAAATCATGCATGAAGATGTTCTAAACTGATGAATGAAAATAATGGCTTAAACTACCTGTTTACATATTACTGTAATGACCGAAAAATATCAAAAATAAGAAAACTCATGGTTTTGTACCCTAGAACCCAAAAATTGAATTTTCATGTATGAGAATACCATATGTGGCTGATTCATGTGAATTAATATTCCAAAATGATTTTTATTATGTTTACATGAAAAATCATGGTTCAAACCATGTTTTTACATATTACTGTAATAGACAGAAAGTGCGAAAAGTAAGAAAAATTCAGTTTTCCCTTTGATGATGCATTCGACCTATTATGGGATTTTTATCCCAATGTTTATAATTTTTATGCAATTTATTTTGATGATTATTGACATGTATGTATGTAGAATAAATGATAAAATTGCATGTTAGTTGAAGGAATAACCCTAGACAAGCTTAAAGGCACTTTGGTATATTTAAGGTATCTTAGTCTTATATTGTGATTAGAATGTGAATGTGATTAGGAAATATGGAACTGGATGTTATGATGACTTGATGATGAATAAATGGTCTTGAGTCGATGAGGTGATTAATTGAATGAATGGATCATAAGAGTTAAGCATGACACTTGAAAGGTTAAGTGATTAGTTGACATGAATAGAAGTGTTAAGTGTAATAAGTTGATTGTTAAAGTGAATTAATATTAAGATAATGATATTATGATGACCTTAGAAAGGTATTGACATAATTGTAAGGTGTTTTCATATGAGCCTATCAGGACTAAGTATGTAAGACTTTTAAAGTCAACATGTTATGTGCAAGTGATGAGTACACTTATACGTGCAACTCTAAGTGTATGTGAATGCTATTTTTGCATGGGGTAGTTATGGGATAGGAGCATCATGATTATATAAATACTAAGAATTAAATTAAATATAATGTTAGAGTTTGAGGAGCTTTAGAAGTTCAAAAGGGCTATGTATACTAGGAGCAAAGAAACCACAAGGTGAGTAAACTCTATATTCTTGCTTCCAGTGTGAGTAAACATTGTATTCATTATACAAGTGTGAGTAACATTATGATATGTTACAAATATGTGATTGTTGTGTGATTTCTGCAAGTGAACAGGTCGTGAACAAGTAATATAGTAGTGAAATAAGTATTGATCCAACGAGGAAGGGTTGACAAGTACGAAAACTATTGAATATTCTATTATTTAGACTATCATATGAAAAGTCTTGTGATTTAAATTAAACTAGATATTTAGTGCCATTACATAGGTAAGTAAAGTGTAAATAATTAAACTAAAAAATCACCTCAAGATAAATTCCTAGATAAGTGGAGGGGTCACAGTGGTCCCACTTAAAAACCACTTTCCTAGATAGAATATTATCAAGATAAGTAATTTAGTAGTACAATAATTTATTAAAACTATAACCAACAATAGAATAATTAATTAAAAAATTTAAAAAACTAATTTAATATATGTAAATCCTAGGATTTAGATTTCATCAACTAATTACCTATAGTGTTCTTATGCTTGCTTGGTTGATTTAATTTTATTAGAATTAATGATTAAAATTTTCCTTAAGTATGTGAAGTTCTCTCTCAAGATAAATCACAAGTATTTATATTAACCTTATGTCTACTATCGTGATCACAAGCAATTAACATAAACCCATTAAATTTTATGGAAATCCTTTTATCAATAACAAAGGAGTGTTCTTATCTCTAAGCAACATATACCCTAGGTCTAATATCTTAATAAACTAATATTATGCTTCCACTCTCGCTACTTGACATAATATCTTTAAACATGTAAATAGTGATCAAGTATTCACAAGCATTAAGTCCTAAAATAAAAGATTAATTTCAATAATCAAAATAGTCAATTAATCAATCATAGAACACCATAAAATAATCAAGAGATTACATCTAAATCTCAGAAAAATAAATCTAGCTACTCATAGTTAAAAGGGAAGAAACAATTAAATTAACAATAAACATAATAACAACTTATAGTTAAATTTAAGAATAGAGTTTAGAAAGAACTTGTTTTGGGATACAGTCTTTGATGAACTCAAGCTTCCAAAAACTCCTCCTCTTGATCAAAATAAAAAATAAAACAAATCTACTCTAAGAAAGCATATGAAAATCTCTCTACATCTAATTTTTGCTACTTTGAATTATGATTTTGGAAAAGAGAGATAATGCCTATTTATAGGCAAATTCTATCTTCATTTTCAACCATATTGCATCATTGATTACATCATTATTTTCATGACATCATCTCTTGCATTATTAATTTCATGACATCATTGCCTGCATCATTTGTAAAATGACATCATTGTTTGCATCATTTATAAAATGACATCATCGCCTGAGTCATGACATTACTGCATCATTGTGACATCATTTTGATATGTAAAAATAAAATAAAAATACTAAAAATTATAATTTATTTATAAATTGTAGAACTATTTATTTTTAAAAAAAGTAATAATATTATTGCATTCTCGAGAATTGAGCTAAAATTTAAATTTAAACAAGTAAAATAACTCTAAAAATATAGAGTTATCGCACCCCCAAACTTAAGTTTTTGCTTGTCCTCAAGCAAAAGAAAATTCAAAACCTAAACTAGTCCACTTTCGTAGGAAATTACGATTGCATTTAGCGTATGCAACAAGCCTTTAAACCCCTAGGTGTCCCATAGAGGACGAGTTATTGTCTCGTGAGGGCTTCCAGTAGTGATACCCACAAACACCTATAAAACTCTAAATTTTCAACTATTTATTTTAGAGAATAATCAAATACCACAAAAAAGAAATTTAATCCTCTCATCCTTATGTTGAATTTTTTTTTTAAAGGTCTCAAGAAGTTAATATTTACAAACAACATATCAATAGTATTGCAAGTTAAGCTTCTATCTTAGGTTCAAAACAATCTTCATCTTAATCATGTGTTGAATAACTATGCATTAAATTAATTGCAAAGAAATTGTTGCACTTCAGACAGGCATATACACACTAATATCTTTAAATGCCTCTATCAAAAGATATAAAATAGATGTACAAATCTCATAAGCATATTAAAGTAAATAATCTCCACTAATGGAATTCACAAATCAAGAGAGATCAATAGGTCTTGACTAGGCTTGTAATGGGGCTAACACAATGTATTTTAGCTAAACAAAGAACAAGCTAAATGAGCAAAAGTAAAATAATTATGCCAAGTTTACAAAATCAATAGCTCAAATAAAGGGATTATACTAATGAAGAATCCTTTTCATCTTAAGTACTATTCTTTTTCAATGTTTTCTTCGATTAAGCCCACCTCTTTTTCTTCTTCTTCTTCTTTTTTTTTTTTCGCCAACAACATTATTCTAAAGATAAGCAAGAATTACTAACTTTTATTTATTCAATTTTCTTGCTTTCCCCTAAACTTATTTTAAGCAGAAGGTAGTCTTTTATAATGAATAATACTCTCAGTTATTAGAGATTCTTATTTTCTTTTAAAACTTCAATAATTCCCTTTTCTTCATTAAAATGTAAACTTGACAAAATTATCTCACAAACAGGGTGAAGGATAACAATTAAGGTTAATTAACAAAGAAAAGAAGGCTAAAATTAACAAGGCACAAATGGGTAAACTAGGAAAAAAATTAAAATAAGGGTGGATATAAGTAACAGGCTAAAAAAACAATGCCTAAATCATATCTCTCTTTCAAAATGAATTCAAAATTTTGCCTTAAAAGTTTACAAAAAATGTTCTAAGATAGGTGAGGCAAATGAAGATAAAAAATGTGTAGAAGCCATCTCTAAGTAAGCATACACAAATTCAATGCAACCAATATAATGCAAAGCAAAGCAAAACATAATCTTAATAAAAGTTAATTTCTTACCTAAAATAGTTGCTCAACCTGAAATACTTTAACAAATTGTCCATAAATATCAATTATAATCTATCATTGGCCTTTCATCAAATTATTTAACATAAGCATATTTTATCAATAAAAGAGTAAAGAATTTTAAATTTATTCATCAAAACACGAAAGAAATTACTGAAAACAAAAAATAAACTAAATCTCCCCTAAACTTGCAATGGACATTGTCCTCAATGTCAAAGAAACAAACCAAAAGAAAGAAAATACTCCCTCTTTTAGAAAAGTGGATTCCAAATTATAAGCAAGATATGCATTTCACTTCCTTGCTTCTTGTAAAACATCTTGAAACAACACTAAAAGCAAGCATGAGAAACTAATCACACAAAAAGAAAATATTATTTTTTTTTGTTTTTATTATTTTTTTTAATTTTTGATTTTGGAAACTAGAAAAAGAAAGGAAAAAAAATACAGATGCATATCAAGAGCACAAAAAGTACTCTTTACTCAGCCATCTTGTATGAATAACTCTTGAGTTAGTTTTTTTTTTAAAAAGGAAAATCACATAAATTTAAGATGCATATCAAGAGTACAAAAGTAACTCTTTACTTAGCCATCTTACATTTAGTGAATCGAACCTAAAACTTCGCTTGATCAGGTGCAACAAAAAATAGACACACAAAAAAAAATGCGATAAAAAAAACCTACAAGAGTTAGGAAAGTTATAACCGGAGATTCAGATCTAGTCCTCGCTTTTTACTGCTACTGGCCCTGGGGTGCCAAACTACCTGCACCATCAATGGATCAGGTTTGGATTTAAAGTTTTGCAGTTGATCAATCAATTGATCAATAGTTGAAGCAGAGACTAGGATGCATCGACTCGCTGGTGTCATAAAACCCTGTTCTACAACATGATCGAGAAAAGATAACAAACCATTATAAAAACCATTAATATTAAGTAATCCTAATGGCTTATGAAGAACAGTTAATTGTGTCTAAGATACAATGGTGAAAATATCTTCAAATGTTTCTAAACCACCAGGTAATGTGATAAAAGCATCAGCATTGAGATTCATGTATGCTATTCGTTCGTACATGCTATTGACCTGTAACTCATTACCTATAGTTCCACCAGTGATATGTTTATTTCAAGCCAAAGCCTTTAGAACTATTCCTAAGACTTTACTACCTCTAATATATGCAGAACTTGTGACACAACCCCTTAACCTTAAACTACCTCCCTCAAACACCAAATCAATTTTTCGTTCAGCTAAAATCCTACCAAGTTCATTAGCTGCTATCAAGTACTCTCTTTTCTTGCCAGAGTTTGGACTACAAAAGACACAAATAGTTTTTAATTTGCGTGCTGAGGATTCTGCCATTTTCTCTCATAGATCTCTCGAAAGGGTTGTATGCATATTGACAATAATGAATGTGCATATAAAGAAACTAAAAGAGTAAAAGAACAGTTCAATGGGATAAAATAATTATTGACAGAAAAAGTATAAAAATAAAAATGATAATAAAAACAAAAGTAATCAATGCTGTGTACAAATGTCAAAAAGAAAACATTGAAAAACTAAAAGCAAACATTAAAAGACTAAAAAGTTCTCGACAATAGAAAAATCTGCAGGAAAATAAAATATAGGTGCTAAAAAGTCAAAAAGTACTGCAAGATGTGGAAAAAATATGCATAAAAAATATAAAAGAGTTAGTGATACACCTGATTATAAACAGTAGTTGTGATTTTGGCTCACATCTTCCTCTGGCTTTACGTCCAGTAATGGCTTACACGCCTTCTATGAGTTGAGGATAGGCTTCCCATCCAGTTTTCTTATTAACTGGCAAACAAGGTCTTTTATTGTCAGATTCCCTAGACTGTAACGCTGCTTCTCTTCTTTAAATAGTTCCCATAAATCTAAAAGAATGCATTGAACTTGTCCACAAGGATGCGTCTTAAGAGTCTGTAGGATATTATCCATAGACTCCTTACTCAGTTCATCCTTTATGAATTTAATTTTGTCTTCTCAATTTATGGATGCAAATCCAATATTTCTATAGCGTGTGCTGCAATTCCATCTTGCACACTTGTAGCAGACTCCCATTCTCTTAGCTCTCCTTTTCTTTGAGTAAGAACTTCTCCCCGCACCTGGCAAACATTTAACAAGTGAGTCATCAAGCTCACTTGCCAATCGTACTTTGGCTTCTATGATCCAGCGAATATCCTTAGGAAGATTCAGATGCCTAAATGCCTTCATTCTTTCCAGTCTGCATTCATCAATTTTCCTGAGTACATCTTGGGGAATAGTTGGAAACCTATTTTTTAGTGTTGCAAGAGATGCTTCCATATCTAATTAACTTAGTTAAGAAAATGAAGAGAAAATTTACAATGAAACAACTAAACATAAATAAAAGAAACCTAATAAAGAGAAAACTTGGGTTTCCTCCTAATGAGCTATTTAATAACTCACAAACAACACTAAAGCAAAATTAAAATAAAATGAAACAAACAAAAGAACAAAAGAAATCAAAAAGAAGTAAAAAAGTTAGAAATTTGGGTTGCCTCCCAAAAGCACTAAATTTATAGTCTTTAGCTTGACTATAGCTAGATCTTCATCAAGGAGGATAATACACAAAGTATATAATCCCGATAATTATGGAAAAATAGACTTTCACCAATTTTAATGAGTCCAGCCAGCTTGATTTGAGCTTATCCGAGTCATGCAGTGAAGTTTGTTCTAAAAAAAAAGCTAAAATTGCAGCACTTGTCTTCTCACCTAAAAACACTAAAAACAGCAAACCAAACACATAAGGAGGAATTAAAAATTTTGAAAGTAAATAATAAAATCAAATAACTTGGGTTGCCTCCCAAGAAGCACTTCTTTAATGTCGTATTAGCTGGAAGTTAATATCATCCATCTTCATCCATGGACCTGGAGGTTTCATCATGTTGTTTGCCTCCATATTTCAGAATGAAGAGCAATCTGCAAAGATTGTAGCTCTTGCTGCTCCTCCACTTCATTGTAAACTGTAAAAGATCTATCTTTATCGCTCTACGGCTTGGAAACTTCAATTTGACCTTGCTAGGCACAAAATCATACAGATTTATCCATGGACTTGTTAATTTTTCAGCTTTGGAATTCAAGAAATTCTACACTTTATTTATATCCACCTCTTGCAACTTTGAGATGCTCCACCCAAATTCGCTTACCTTTTTCTCTATAACCTCTACAAAAACAAGTTCCCTCTCTAAACAAGGTTTGGAAGATATAAGTACTGGCCAAATACTTGATTCTCCCACAATTGAGCACATAAAGAAAAATGGTGATGGTGTAAATTCGGTTGTGGGATGGCTACCAACTGATGGAATTTGAGGTAATGGATGGGTGGGTGTTTGGATTGGGGTGAAAATTTGGATTGGGATGGAAGATAGAGATATTAGAATATTGGGAGAGATGGGGCTTTCTTAATTCAGTGTTTCATTCTCATGGTTCTCATGTATTTCATTCTCCTTACTAGAGAACTCATCAATACTTCTATTGACCATCTCATTATCAGAAAAGAAGTCATCTTCATGGATCATTGACCACTCAAAATATGAAATGGTCTCCCCAGTATTTTGTACTTCTTCCTCTTTTGATTTTTCAATATGGGACTGCTCAATTGAATCATCATCTTCATAGTATCCCATAAGCCTTACATCACCATCATCCTCACCATACTTGTCTTATAATGAGACATCATTCCTTAAACATCATTGCATGCTCTGTTATGATGTGTCCACTTCAGTGTGAGTTGGGAAGTTGCCTTGATTTGACTCCATATAACTGACCATCACTCTAATTTTCTCTTCAATTCTTTTATAGCTATTAGTCAATTCATTGTCTTTGGCATCTAATCTGTCTTTCTCTTCCCAATTCTTACATGTTTTCTCAATGGATTCTATAAATTTTTCTAATGTAAGCTCAAGGGATGACTTTTCCTCCTTGTATGGCATACCCTCATCATAAGTGGAATTTATGAACCTCTCTAATGTAAGTTCAAGGGATGACTTCTCTTTACTTGGTAGCATACCTTGTCTTTCATTCCACCCATAATTGTTTTGGAAGTCAGGTTGATAATAATATCCTTGGTCATAATATTGACTTTTGTTGTAACCCCATTTCAGACTTGGATAAGAAGTCCAATGCTGAAAATTGTTAAAATCCATGAACAAAATCTACAAACACAACTAAAAAAAAAATAGTAATAAAAAGAATTAAAAACATAAAATGTCTAAATTAATAGAATACATCAAATCAATTAATAGTGTCAAAAGTCGCCTTCCCCGGCAATGACGCCAAAAACTTGTTGTGCGATTTCTGCAAGTGCACAGGTCGTGAACAAGTAATATAGTAGTGAAATAAGTATCGATCCCACGAGGAAGAGTTGACAAGTATGAAAACTATTGAATATTCTATTATTTAGACTATCATACGAAAAGTCTTGTGATTTAAATTAAACTAGATATTTAGTGCTATTACATAGGTAAGTAAAGTGTAAATAATTGAACTAAAAGTTCACCTCAAGATAAATTCCTAGGTAAGTGGAGGGGTCACACTTAAAAATCACTTTTCTAGACAGAATATTATCGAGATAAGTAATTTAGTAGTACAATAATTTATTAAAACTATAACCAACAATAGAATAATTAATTACAAAATTTAAAAAACTAATTCAATATATGTAAATCCTAGGATTTAGATTTCATCAACTAATTACCTATAATGTTCTTATGCTTGCTTGGTTGATTTAATTTTATTAGAATTAATGATTAAATTTTCCCTTAAGTATGTGAAGTTCTCTCTCAAGATAAATCACAAGTATTCATGTTAACCTTATGTCTACTCTCATAATCACAAGGAATTAACATAAACCTATTAAATTTTATGGAAATCCTTTTATCAATCACAAAGGAGTGTTCTTATCTCTAAGCAACACATACACTATGTCTAATATCTTAATGAACTAATATTATGCTTCCACTCTTACTACTTCACATAATATCTTTAAACATGTAAATAGTGATAAAGTATTCACAAGCATTAAGTCCTAAAATAAAAGATTAATTTCAATAATTAAAATACTCAATCAATCAATCATAGAATATCATAAAATAATCAAGAGATTACATCTAAATCCTAGAAAAATAAATCTAGCTACTCATAGTTAAAAAGGAAGAAATAATTAAATTAACAATAAACATAGTAACAACTTATAATTAAATTTAAGAATAGAGTTTAGAAAGAACTTGTTTTGAGATACAATCTTTGATGAACTCAAGCTTCTAAAAACTCCTCCTCTTGATCAAAATAAACAATAAAACAAATCTACTCTAAGAAAGCATATGAAAATCTCTCTAGAACTAATTTTTGCTGCTTTGAATTATGATTTTGGAGAAGAGAGGTAATGCCTATTTACAGGCAAATTCCATCTTCATTTTCAACTATATTGCATCATTGATTACATCATTATTTTCATGACATCATCTCTTGCATCATTAATTTCATGACATCATTGCCTGCATCATTTGTAAAATGACATCATTGTCTGCATCATTTATAAAATGACATCATTGTCTACATCATTTATAAAATGACATCATTGCTTGAGTCATGACATTACTACATCATTGTGACATCATTTTGATATGCAAAAATAAAATAAAAATACTAAAAACATATTATAATTTATTTATAAATTATAGAACTATTTATTTCTAAAAAAAAGTAATAATATTATTGTATTCTCGAGAATTGAGCTAAAATTTAAATTTAAACAAGTAAAATAACTCTAAAAATATAGAGTTATCAGTGATATCTTATTATGTGAGCCTTTTGATCTTTGAAACCCAAGTTTTTTCTATCCTAAAATTTGATTAAGTGATTTCTTTGTAAAGCTTGGATTGCCAAAGGATAATTGGTCCAAAAACCACTTTTGTTTATTCAATGAGAATTTCTTGAGATTATTACCCTAACTTATATTCTTTCTGGAACTACACTATTCTTGTATCTTTTGTTCAATAAGTTAAACTGATATTACCATTGTGAAATATGTAATTGTTGCCTAAAATGTTATTGATATATATGATTACCATTAGCTTTAGCTATGGTACCATTAACCCTTTATACAGAATCCTCGTGCCGATGTAGGTAATTATTGGAACCTATGCACACAGTCTTAACTTGATGGATAGGGGTAGTGTATCCACCTCAGCTAGAAAGGGGTAGTTCTAGTCATGGGGCCTGATAAGCTTCACGCCTTCAATGTGATAGGAGTTGGAATTTGGTATAAGGCCACCTCTCCTTTATGTGTTCGAGTGATAGAGCAATAGCCTTCACTCATTATATGTTATATGTGTGATTTCTGCAACCTTGCTAAATTAAACCCTTGCTAAATTGCAAACTTGATTCATGAATTATAAATCATGAGCTATGTGTATAAGCTATGTGTTTCCTTCTCAAAGGAAGATGTGTTAATGTATATGCTATATTATTTACTCATTGAGATAATCTATCTCACCCCTTTTCCTTGTGTGGTTCTAGGTGAGCAAATGTGAGGAGGCAAGGTGATGGCTTAAGCATTCTATTCCACTGGGGGATTCCTTGTCAAAGTCATTAATAATAGCATGTTATGAAGTGTTGTCATTAGATGCTTCGAAAATATTGATTGATGCTTATTTTGAGATGTGTTATTTTCTCAAGTTTCCAAATGGGATATGAATATTATTTTCCTTATGGATTTTATATGAAATGTCTAATTACAGTCTTCCACAATTAAAGGTATTCATTTAATGATTTAAATGAGTTATTTGCATGACGTTAGGTACAATCCTAAGCATGATTTGTATATGTATAAGTGGGTTCTGCAGGCGTGGGTGACCTTATGTCTCCCTATGTTCTAGGATCATCATATCTGTAAAGTTGGGATGTGACATAAATATATTTGGGTCTTTACGGGTTAGCCTTGGAAAGGTCCTTAAGCTTGAGTTGAGCCTTCCTTATATAACAAAATACATTGATATCATCATTTTTCATACAATAATGGCATTTAAGCTTTAACTTGAAAGTTTTCTTAGGCTTAGCCATTTTGTTATAAAATTTTGGTCTATTCATAACATTATTACAAGAATGCATGCAAAAGCAAGTGTTATATTGTGATTGTGGGTGCTTTTAAGCATGTCTCTCTTGATATATGAATACATGGTTTGCTCATGGAGGCTTAACTCTAGAGCCTTGTGAAATGTTTTGAGTCTTTTTAGGACTAAGAGGTTTTATATGTGTTTTCAGTCACTTATCAAGTACCTCAATACTAGATGTTTAAAGAGTTAAAGCTTTCATGAACAAAGTAGGAGAGGATATGGATGGAATGAGTAATCAAAGTGAAGACTATGTTTCATAAGGGGTGGCCTTTGTGACACAACAATAGTATCTAAAGCTTCTTTCCCTTTGTGAAATTTTAAAATTGAGTTTCTCAATTCTTTGACGTCTATTGATAAAGTATTTTTTTCTTTATATAAGGAATTAAGAGAGGAGGCTTTAGAAGTGATTTTCTCCAATGAGCCTTTGAGACTAACATTGGAGGTTTTCAAACTTAAAATAAGTTTTTCTTACTCTTTAAAATTCTCCTCCAATTTATAATGCTTTTCTTTAAAAAATTTAATTTTAGATTTATATTTGTTGCATTTTAAATTCATGGCTCTATTAGCTCAATCTCATCCTCATCATCATCATGCAATTCATCATCATTATCATCACAAGATTGAGAATTAGAGCTTACCTCATTTTTGAGTCCTCCAAGGCTATAAAGCAAGGATTTGCAACCTCTTCTTCCTCTACATCACTTGAACAATCATCATCCCATGTTGCCTTGAAACTCTTCTTTTTATCTTTGTCTCATTTCTTCTTCTTCTTATTCTTAGGACATTCCAATTTATATGACCTTGTTTGCCACATCCATAGCAAGTTATGTCAATCTTCTTCTCCTTGTTTGAGTTGGAGTTGGAATTGGAAGATGATTTCCTAAAGGGCCTCTTGTCTTACTTTCTTCTCTTGATGATGTCCTTAACCCTTTTTGATAGCATGGCTAGTTCATCATCATCATCATCTTCACTTTTCTCTAATTCACTTGAGTTCTCACTTTCATGTTTGCTTTTGAAGGAGGATTTGAGAGATAGAGACTTCTTTTTCTCCTTTTCTTATTGTTCTTCTTTCTCTAGCACTAGAGATATCTCTTCGGTGAGAAGTTTATTAATGAGAACATCCATAAAAACCTTCTTAAAACCCTCATTAGCTTCTTTAATGCTAGCCTTTCTAGCTTTATAATCTTTATTTGGAATTGTTTTGAGAATCTTGCGATTAACATCAACCAAGTTATATACTTTCCCTAATTTCTTCATGTTTGTGACAATGGCTATGAGCTTATTTGTCATATTAGTGATGCTTTCATTGGGCTTCATTTTAAAAAGTTCATACTCAATTGTAAGCAATTGAATCTTCTTAGCTTTAATTTGCTTGGTTCCTTCATGGTAGTTCTTTAGAGCTTTCCAAATGCTAAAAGCATTTGAACAATGTTGAACTCTACCACATTCTTCTCTTGAGAGAGAACTAAAGAGAATTGCTATGGCTATTTTGTTTTTGAGGGTTCAACCATCAATAGGCAATCATATATCAAATGTCATTTCAAGTACATGTCAAGGAATGGTAATTCAAGCAATGGTTGCAATCAATAAGGAATGATTACATTATATTATTAAGTACTCACCTTAACTCCTTTGCTCCTATTGTTTGTTTACTCTTTGATTAGTTTAATGTCCTTCACAGTCTTAAGCAATTTCTTTGCCCTTGCCTTGAAGTTCTACACTCATTACATTTCAATTACATGACAATTAGTAGCTAGTGGTGTTACTAATTACATCTTTTACTTGTTTATTACTTCAACCTATAATAGAGATGTATTAATTATATCATACACATACTTGCTCTTATTTCTAATTATTTCCAAGCTAAATCCCTCTTTCAATTTCATGATTTCAAGTCTATATCTCAAAATTCCCAAATTGTGCCATAAACCTTAGAATTTGGGGAAAACTATTAATTTCGATTTCAAACCTCAAATTAACTATAGATTCATCAAATTAACACCTAGGCAATCAATTCCTACTAATTAATTTCAGTTAATTTACTTTTATTCATATGAACCCTAACTTCTTCCACTTATATCAAATTTGAGGAAAATTCATAATTCCTTACCATATAATATTAGAACACTAAGTTCCACTTTTAACTATGTTTATGCCTCTAAGATTTCCAAATCTTGAATCATATTCTCAAAAGTCATTCTAACACTTCTAAATCATTTTTCTTCATCTAAAATAGCCATAGATATACTCAATTAGAATTTAGAACACTTCCTTGGTCATTCACTAACCAGGGCCGAATTTTCCTTTAGTGTTACTTAGGTACATTTCATGTTTTCTCTTCCTATCTTTCCATTAATCCTTTAATTCTCTAGTCAAATCTCCATATTTCATCTAAAATCATTCAAGACTATATCTTATGTATAATCACACTAAGTTGGCTGAATTCTTCATATGGTGTAAAAGATATTTTTAAACAACCAAATCACTAAAATCAACCTTAGAACATAGAAAAGAGAAGATAGGCATAATTCCTCACCTTGGTTAGCTTTGATTTGCTAAGGATCTTATTAAAATTGATATAGAGAGAAATTCTTTCTTTTATGTGAGACTTTGGTGTAGAGATAGGTAAAGTATTGTTTCATAACATAAATTTATATATATATATATATATATATATATATATATATATATATATATATATATATATATATATATATATATATATATATATATATATATATATATATATATATGATGAGTTGAATGGTGAGGATTTGATTAAGCTAGATCCAATGGTTAAGGTTTAATCTTAATGAATGGCTAAGATTGGATCAAGTTGGATGGCTAGGATTCTCTATAATAGTGATGATCATCATGAGGTGTTGGGGTGCTCAAAGTAAACCTAGACTCATATATAGGAAAAGTGAAAGTTTAACTTGATTTAGGATTTTGACTTAGTCAATTTTTGTGGCTAGTTAGTCAAATTCTTATGACTCACTCTCTGTAACATAATTATTGTCTTAGGCCAAACATTTTTGCTCACAAGTATTTAATGTTTTATAGCTCTTAGGCCCAATGGGCTGGCCTCCTTAAGTTGGCCTTAGGCCCTTATTACTTCAAGGCCCATTAACAAGTCCATAAACCTATTAACAAGCTTGGAAGTTTTCCTTTTAATTCTTTTCTTTCCTTTCATTATAACTTTCAAATTTATGTTCTCTAACTTCTTTGCATACATCATTAGCTAGCATATGAACTCTATTTAAAACATTAAAGCACAATTAGTCACAATAAGATCATGTACTAGGCTAATAATTCAAAGAGTATCATAGGGTTCCTAGCTGATTTCTTTCATTTCAATACTATACTAACATTTAAAGATCTAGTCTTTTAGGATCATTAGTAGTTTCTTTATTACTAACACTCTTTATTAACAACTAGAATAAGCTTATGAAAGACTTGGGTATTACAGCTCTAGATTGAGATCCTTTAGCAAGGGTACTCTTCTTGGTCATCTGATAAGAGAATTATAAGGCACACAGAATAGTAACAAGGTGTACTATAGCTTATTAGGATTTTGTGAAACTATACTAGCGATAGACTACAATTTACATGAAAGGAAAAATTCCTATGCTCCAAGATTATACTTAATCAACCTAATATATAGACAAATCTAAACTAGAATAAACTACAACTATGATACCATATTTTTCACATCCTAATTATAGAGATATGATGGTCCTAGAACATAGGGAGACATAAGGTCACCCACGCCCATAGAACCCACTCATGCACATATAAGCATTGCCAAGGATCGTACCAAAATCTCATACATTAACTTAATTTGACCATTAATAAAAGGAAACCTTAATTTGAGGAAGAATGGTTTAAAAATACTTTAAATACAATCCATAAGAAAATAATATTCAAGACTCCAAATAATTCATCAAAGGAATAATGTTCCAAAAAGAAACTCCCCAAACAAGAACTCCTGGAGCAACTAAAAATGACTCTTCATATCACAGCATGGTAATAAACATAGACAAGGAAATCCCCCAAGCGGAGTGGATTGTTTGAGCTATCATCTTGCCTCCTCATAATGCTCACTTGGAAACCGCACAAGAAAAGGGGTAAGATAGATTATCTCAATGAATAAATAATATGACTTATACAATAACATATGTCGCTTAGAAAGGGCACATAGCTTATGGTCCATGATTCATAACTCATGCTTCTTGGTTTGCAATTGTGTTTTGTCATAGTTTTATCTTATTTTTGGTTCTTTTAATTGTTAATTTATAGTTTATTTTATGATGCTTTTAATGTGTTTGTTAAGTTGTTTTCAATTGCATTAATAATTGAAGAAATGGAAGAGACTTGGGCTAAATCAAAAAATTTGGTGTAACGTTGCACGTTGGGCGACACTACTGTATAGCAAATAGCTCCCAACAGCGCCTCACAGGAGTCCTTGGCACACGCCATAGCCACTGACTAGCAGTAAGCATTACTGAGGCTTGTTTGTGGGTCAGCTACTACTACATGGCCCTAGGAGTCTTAGCGAGGTGCTGCAAGACTCCCAGTGCCATGCAGTAGCAACTGACCCACAAATAAGCCTCACCAGCCCTCTCAATGAAGATCTAGCTCATGTAGCAGAGTGCTAGCCTCCCAGCCCTAGCATCTCACAGTGAAGTGCCAGTGCCTCGTAGTAGCTTGCTTTTTACAGCCCACCAATTCCTAGCGTCTGCAGTAGCCTCCAGTACAATGCAGTAAAAAGCCACCTGTTGCCTGCCAATCCCAGTGCCTAGCTGCAGGATCCAGCACCCCACTGCACTACATCTAAGTAATGATTGAATTCTATCAGAGATTTTGAGGGATTTTTAACCCTAGATTGTTTTAGGAATGTTTAAATAGAAGAAGAAAGATTTTATTTGGCGAGACTGAAGATAGAGCCATTTGGAGGAGGAGAGAAAAGATTTTGTTCACTTAATTTCTGATATCAATTCCCTTTTTATTTTTTCTCTTTTAGTTCTCAGATTGGATACTTAGATTAGAATTTTATTTTGGTTCTTGGGAATTCTTTTGTAAAGATTCAAGAGATTAAATCAAATAAAATGGATTGATCAATGTGGTTTAATTCTTATTTCTTTATTATAATTCTTTTTAGGATTATTGAATTGATAGAATTGATTCGATGGATTCTTTTGATTATAATAAAATCATGATTAATTCTTTATTTCTCATGAGCTAATTTCATCCTTGTCTAGGGTTTGTATGATGTGTTCATGATATGAAATTGAATTAAATCCCATTTGATTATTCTTGTTGTTCTTAATTAATTGATTAATTGATATTAAACAATAAATTAGCTACCAATTGTTTGACTTAGGTTTTGAATGAAGGAACAAGATTTGAAGTTCAATTTTGGATTTCATTCATTTAGGATCTCAAAACAAATTAGAAATTTAAGTTTTAAGATTAGGTTTTAGTTTTTGATATTTGATTTGATAGAATGATTTTTATGAATGCAATTGCTAACAAATTGATTTTTATTCTTTGAATTATTAGAAACTAATGCTTTAGCATACTCAATTGGATATATTCATGAATATATAGGATTGATAAACTAAATACTAACCCTAGGCATCCTTCATTCATTACATTTAAACCTATTGCATTTTAATCATGTTTTGCAATTATTTCTTTTTAAATTCAAATCATTCAAATTATTTTCATTTAATTTGCTTTAAATTGAGACAAATATTTCCATTTGTAATTTCTTGAGAGATATGACCTTGGGTGCTTCCGATATACTACAATTGCCCCGTATACTTGCGGGTTGCTTTTGGACAGTATATTTCGAGGAGAACAAGTTTTTGGCCCCATTACTAGGGAATTACAAGGTGAGTTTGTTTGTTTCATTGTGAATATATTTGTTTTAGTTTTTATTTATATTTATTTGTCGATATTTTATGTAAGGGTGAAGATCTCTAGAAGAAGAGCTTGTCCCTTTTGTTGATAATGGGCATTGGTTAGGTGGAGGAAGAAGAAGACTAGAGCCAAACAAGGACCAAGTTGATCTAATAGATCCCAAAAATCCAAAGGTAGAAGACCAAGAAGAACAACCATACATAATGGCATAAGAACGGAGACCCATGAAAGATTATGCTAGGCCAATCATAGGCACCACAACATCTTGCATTAGACTTGATGAGGCTGCTAGAAATTATGAGTTGAAGAACATTCACTATAGCATGCTCCCATCCTTTTATGGAGTGCTAAATGATGACCCCTTCAATTTCATCAGGGATTTCTACTCTACCATATAGACCTTTCCTCTATAAGGTCTAACTGAAGATCAGTTGTGGATGAGATGCTTTCCTTACACCTTGAAGGACAGAGCTAAATCTTGGCTAATGACACTTACTACTGATTCATTGACTACTTAGGAAGAGGTGTACAATAAATTCATGGGGAAGTTCTACTCTCACCAAAAGACAGCTGATTTGAGATTGAAGATTACAGCCTTCACACAAATGGAAGGAGAGCCTTTTCATGAGGCATAGGAAAGGTTTAAGATGTTGCAAATTTAATGCCCACACCATCACTATCCATTGCAATTGCTCAACTAGTTCTTTTATGATGGGCTTAGATTCCATAGCCAAAGCATAGTTGACAATGCAGCTGAAGGGGCAATGGGAGAGATCACTGCTGATGAAACTTATGACCTTTTTGAGATGCTTGATGCTAACTCTCAGTAGAAAAGTGTGAGAGGGAGAAGAGTTGGAGTTGAAGAAGGAGCTCCAGGGAAAGATGTGGCTATGCAAATAGTTGAGCTTACTAGACAAGTCAAGCTCCTAATTATGAAGAGGAACACACCAGCTCAATAACAAGAGGTATGTGGTGTTTGTGGTACTTTTTTTATCATGGTGCTAATGCTTGCCCTTCGAGTTTTGATTCTTTTACAGGTAATTTTGAGCAAGCACAAGCCTTGGATGGTTTCCAATCTAGGGTGAGAAATGACCCCTTTTCTAACATCAACAACCAAGGTTGGAAAAACCATCCAAACTTTTTATGGAGAAACAATAACCTGCAGTAGCAGCCTTAGTTTCAAATGATACAAAGAGGCCAACTGTTCCAAGGAGAATCATCAAACCAACAATAGCAAAGGAAGCCATCTTTGGAGGATAGCTTGAATGTTTTCATTCAAGCTAGCTATGAACCTTAATTTTGCACCTTCTAGTATGCGTTTAAACATTAGAAGCACTTAGGCTCAGTGAACAAACTTTCAAAAGTCAAAAACTCTTAAAATGGAAAAATAAAATATTTCTTTTTGACATTTAGACCCTTTTAAATCATCCAGGACTAAGTAACAAGTACAACGCAACTATACTCATGAAAAATGGACGAGAAATGAGCAAGAACGGGCGAAATGGGGTGAAGATAGGCTTGTTGCCGCAGAGCTCTATAGCACTACCGCAAAAGCCTTTGTGGAACTGTAGAGGGATGTGTGGCACTATTGCAGAGACCTCTGGGACACTGCAAAGGCCTATATGGCAACTCTTGCGAAATTCACTGTTTTTGTGATCCCACATCGGAACTTCAGTGTTTTCCTCCTCCAATCTTCTCCCGATATATAGAGGACCTCTCCACAATTAAAAACACCCAAAAGCATTACTTTATGCAAACTACTTTGCATTTGTTCCTTGCTTCGTAAAGTAAGTTAGGGGGGTTTCTCCTTGATTCCTACCTTACTAGTTAGAGGCTTTTCGCCTGCCTGTTCAAGGCAAGTCTATTGCCTAAGGCTCATTTCTCCAGTCCAAGGCTAGCTACCGTCCACCATCTGAGATGAGTTGCCATACCATCCAAGGCTAGCTACCATTCACCGTTCAAGGCTATCCACCGCCCACCATTCAAAGCCTGCCACCATCTGCCATTCAAAGCCAGTCGTCACCTATCATCCAAGGCCAGCCGCCACCTACCATCTAAGGCTAGCCACCACCCGCCATCCTAAGCTAGCTGCCACTTGCCATTTGAGGCCAATCGTCACCCACGGTTTGAGGTAAGCTCCTTTTTCCTTTAATTTTCTATTGTCTAAATTTCCTTGCCTCTTTTAGTTAGTTAATTAAATTGATTCATCTAGGTTGCTAGTTAATCAACTCCATAATCAATTAAATTAATTAATTAATTCAATCTTCTTTTAATCAATCAATTAAAACATGATAAAGTGGCTAGGCTAAACTAACCCCTTCATAAGAAGGGAAAACTGCATGGGTTCTGATTCCAATTCAAAGGGATATGTAGGCATGCTTGGTTCAAGCATTGAATCTAATTAAAACTAACCAACTCTCTCCCCTATCACCTTCTTCACTTACTTTTATTTTACTTTCTTTTACTTAGTTATTAGGTTTAGTTTGGGGAATGTATGACTTCCCTAGAACTCATAGGGGCTAGAAGAGGTATCCCCTAAGTTTGGATTTCATTATAATATTGACTTTCTTTTATTTTGAATTCTAATTATATATAAACTTTATGGATTGAATGATCATGCATATTATAAATTATTCATGCATTTTAATTGTTCATTAAATATATTTTAAGTTACTTTTATATTACTTGGCAAAACTTATTTTGTTAAATTAAACTGAAAACCTAGTCTCTGAATCCTTTTTGGTTTTGAAGTTAGTGATCTTTTTTCCTTTGGGCAATAATTGGAGTCAAATGGGTTTTTTCCTTATATTTTCCTAAATAAAAATAAATTAAGGTGGTGACTCCAAGAAATAATTTTCAAACCTATCAAAGATAAGCTCGAGGGCTTCCTGGTCAGTTCTTTCCCAAATAAGCATTTCGATTCCCATTAGCAAATTGGACTGGTGCTTGGGCAAGGCTTTACACTAGCATTAAAACTCAGGAAGATAATAATAGGAGGTTTGATTCATTAAAAGCTTCAGTAAGAAAGGTGGAGACTCAAGTTAGGGAAATTGCAAGTCATGTGCAATCACACCAATAAGGGAAACTCCCTAGTCAACCGAAGCAAGCTAAGGCTGTCACGGTCCTTAGAAGTAGTAAGATTATTAATAATACTATTGGTACTAATCTTGATGATGCGGGTGATGATCATATTGAGCTAGAGAAGGAAAAGAGTAATGGTGAGCTTGTTAGAGTTTTAAAGGAATAGGAAAAGGTGAAGGAGACATCTTCTCCTTCAAAGTTGCACAAGGCGGATGATCAGTATCGACCACCAATTCCATTTCTGAGTCATCTCAAGAATGGTAAGCAAGATAAGCAATTTGATGAGTTATTCAAAGTGCTATCCAAGGTGAGTATCAATTTACCTCTGCTTGATGTGATAAAGAACATGCCTTCTTATGTTAAATTTTTCAAAGAATTGAATTCTAAGAAGAGAAGGTTGGAGATGGAAGAAAAAGTTATTGTGTTAGAGGTAATTAATGTTGTTCTCTAGCATAAATTACCTCCTCAGGTTAAAAATCCTGGTAGCTTTGTGATTGATATTAGTATGGGCAATGGTAAGGAGGCTAAGGGCATGTTAGATCTAGGTGCAAGTATTAATTTGATGCCTTATGCCTTGTTTTTGCAATTGAACTTAAGAGAGCTAAAACTTACAAAAATGTGTTTGCAACTAGCTGATAGGTCTTGAGATACCCTAGGGGCATTATAGAAGATGTGCTAGTACAAGTCAGAGGGTTGATTGTGCCAATTGACTTTATGGTACTTGACATGGGTGATGGGTTATCTAGTAAGTCTGAATTGCATATCTTACTAGGGAGACCTTTTAATGCAACAACAAATACTTTGATTGATGTTAAAAATGGAAAGTTAACTATTTCTATTTTGGGTCAAACGGTTGAGTTTTCCATTTTTAACAATCTTACTATTTTTACCACATCACTTGTTGAAGAATGCTCTTTTGTTGATTGTATAGAAACTATTGTTCAACAAGTTTTCTTGTAAATGCTTTAGAAGATAAGCTGGAACCCGTACTTACACTTGAAGAAGAAACTAAAATTCTTATTCTAGAAGTTATGAATAACATTAAGAGCTTGAATGAGGGAGAGATAGTTGAGCTAGGAGAGGAGAAAGCTTATGAACAACCTTTGATTCAATATAGGGAGAAGGAACCTTCTCCAACTTTAGAACTTAAGGAGCTACTCATGCACCTAAAGTATGTGTTCTTAGGAGAGGGAAAGAACTCACCTATGATTGTTTTAGCTTTGTTGAGTGAAAAAGAGGAGGAGAGACTTGTGAGTGAGTTGAAGAGATTAAAGAAGGCAATAGGTTGGGGGTTGAGTGATATAAAAGGAATTAGTCCTTCTATATGTATGCATAGGATCATTTTAGAAGAGGGAGCTAAATCTAAGAGGGAGATGCAGAGAGGGTTGAACCCTAACATGAGTGAGGTAGTGAAGAAGGAAGTGCTAAAATTGCTTAATGAGGGAGTGATCTATCCTGTTACCGATAGCGAATGGGTTAGTCCTGTTTATATGGTTCCTAAGAAAATGGGAATCACAGTGGTAAAGAATGCAAACAATGAGTTAGTCCTTTATCATCCACAAACTTTAGGGCAGGTAGAGACATCCAATAAGAAAATCAAAGGAATTCTGGAGAAGACGATGAATTCATCTAGAAAGGATTAGGCGGTTCGCCTTAATGATGCATTGTGGGCTTATAGGATAACATATAAGACTCCTTCAGGGATGAGCGCATTTTAGTTGGTGTTTGGCAAGGCTTGCCATTTACCAATTGAATTGGAGCACAAGGCATGCTGGGCAAGCAAGGCCCTGAATTTTGATATGGAAAAGGCAAAGGAGAAAAGGATGTTGCAGATGTCAGAATTGAATGAGGTATGTAATGAAGCACATGAGAGCTCTAGGATTTACAATAAGAGGACCAAAGCTTTGCATGATAGGAACCTTATTTTAAAAGAAACTTGAACTAGGTATGAAAGTTTTGCTTTTCAACTCGTAGTTGCGCCTATTTTCAGGTAAACTCAAATCCTGCTGAAGTGGTCCTTTTGTGGTTAATGTTGTATTTCCCTTAAGAGCTGTTGAGTTGCTTAACTCTCACACCAACGAAACTTTTAGAGTCAATAGTTAGAGAGTTATGCCATATTATGAGAGTGTGGAAGAATTTAAGGAAATTCATAGCATTTTGCATAGAGATCCTTAAAGTCTTTTGAAACATCCAGCTAAGACAACATTAAAGAAGCGTTCGATGGGAGGCAACCCATCATTATCTTTAAAATTTTGTTTTTAAAATTTTGATTTTATGTTTTACCTAGTCCTATATATGAAAGTTGTTTTGTCTTTTGAGTTGATGTTATGGCATGATTGGTGGATTAAATGTATTGTCTTATGATTTAAGGAAAATTTTGCTAGCGATCTCAAGTTTGAATGTTTCAAATGTTTTCCACTTGTTATGATCTTGAAATATTTTTGTTTGTCTCTATTTCATTGCAAAGTATGATAGACTTTACCTAAACACTTTTTCTTTGTTGCAATATTGTGTGTACCATGTTGGTCGTGCATCTCTAGAGCTTGCTTAGGTATACTTTTTAAGACCACATATTAATTTCAATTCAGGCATTAAAATGATTAAGGCATTAGGTATCACCCTTTAGCTTAAATGCCCAACCTTGAATGTTTATTTCCTTTAGTGAGCCACTTTGAGCCTTGACATTTTCTTTGGAAACACATAATTTAAATTATCCTTTCATTGTAATTTTCATCTATTTTGTCCCTCATTGAGGTTTTCGAGCATTTGAAAATTATTTTCTTAAAGGTTGAGTGTGTCAATATTTGCTTGAGATCAAGTAAAGTTTTTAAGTGTAGGGTGGGAGAACATATTGCCTTAGGAAACATGTTCTTTTGTATATCATGATAATGTAGACTTCATTTTGCAAAAATAAATAAATAAATAAATATAAAAATTAAAAAATTAAGGATCCCAATAATAATAAAAAATTTTTTTTAATAAAGTCTATTACTCTTTGAACATGTGAATTGCATTGCAATTGCAAGTGTGGTTATATAGAATATTGAAAGATTTTGTCAATGAGTTTATGAAGAAATTGGGATATAGTGTTTCTTTGAGTGTTTCAAGTTGTTATTTGGTCTTTGAATGCTCAAAAACTCAATGATAAACTTATTTTTCCCTTTTTCCTACCCTTACCCTAGCCCCATTATAACCAAATGAAAGACCTTTTGATTGATACCTTGAATTAAATTAGTAGTGGAGATTAGATTAATAAGCAAGTTTATGGTAATTTGCATTCAATTTTGGTCTTGAGCTATCATTCTTTGCAACATGAGAGAAACATTTAGTTGAGTGTGTGGTCTATCATGTTAATTATTTTTGGAGATAACTAATTCCTGACAAGAGGAAACTTGTGCATACATTTGAAGTGTTTTTTTTAATAAGGTTGCTACTTTATGAGTATTTAGATTGCTTGATAATTGTTGAGTGCTTATTTTATGCTATAATTATTGCTTGAGGACAAGCGAATTCCTAAGTGTGGGGTAGTTATTTTATCATAGTTTTTATTTTATATTTGGTTCTTTTAATTGTTAATTTATAGTTTATTTTATGATGCTTTTAATGTGTTTGATTAGTTGTTTTCACTTGCACTAATAATTGAAGAAATGGAAGAGACTTAGGCTAAATGAAAAAATTTGGCATAATGTTACATGCTGGGCAATAGTCCCACGCAGCAAGCAGCTCCTAGCAGTACCTCGCAGGAGTCCTTAGCGCGTGCCACAGCCACTAACCAGCAATAGGCCATCAGGGTGCTCCTAATGCCACGCAGCAGCACTGACTTGCGGACAAGCCTCAATAATGCCTCAAAACTAAGCTCTAACGCGTGCAGCAAAGTGCCAGCCTCCTATCACTTCATAATGGCTTGCTTCCTACAGCTGTCACATCCCAACATTAGAGATATGACAGTCCTAGAACACAGGGAGACATAAAGTCACCCACGCTCGTAGAACCCACTTACTCATAAACAAATCATCCCTAGGATCTTAGCAACCGTCTTACAATAATCCATTTCAAACATTTAATTGAATATCTTAAATTGCGAAAGTCTAAAATAAATCATTACATAAAAAATCCATGAAAAATAATATATATCAATAAGCATCAATCAACATTCCCGGAGTATCTAATGGCAAGACTTCATAAAATAATATTATTGATAACTTGGGCAAGGAATTCCCCAAGCGAAGTAGAATGCTTGAGCCATCACCTTGCCTCCTCACATTTGCTCACTTAGAACCACATAAGGAAAAAGGGAGTGAGATAAATGATCTCAATGAGTAAACGATAAGGCACATACATATCACATATTCCTTTGAAAAGGAAACACATAACTTATACACATAGTTCATGATTTATAATTCATGAATCAGGTTGCAATTTCGCAAGGGTTCAATTTGGCAAATTTGCAGAAATCACACTTATCACTTATAAAGAGTGAAGGCTATTACTCTATCACTTGAACACTTTAAGGAGAGGTGGCCTTATACTAAATTCCAACTCCTATCACTTATAAGGCATGAAGTTGATAGGCTCTATGGCTAGAACCACCCCTTCTAGCTGAGGTGGATACACTATCCCTATCCATCGAGTTAAGACTATGTGTACAAGTTTCAATGATTACCCACATCGGCATGAGGATTCTGTATAAAGGGTAAAAGGTACCACAACTAGAGCTAATGGTAATCACAATTAACAATATCACATAAGGCAACAATAACATGTATTCCAATAACAATAGTGGTTTAGCTTTCAAGCAAAAGATACAATGATAGTGTAGTTCTAGAAAGAATATAAGTTAGGGTGTTAATCACAAGAAATTCTCATTGGGATAAACAAAATAGTTTTGGACCAAGTGTCTCTTGGCAACCCAAACTTGTCAAAGAATTCATGTAATAATATTTAGAATAGAAAGAACTTGGGTTTCAAAGATCACAAAGGCTCACATAACAATATATCACATTCTTATAACACAATATAATGTTGTTCACACTTATAACATGAATATGGTGTTTACTCATACTTGAAGAATGAATATGATGTTTACTCACCTTGGGTTTCCTTTGCTCTTAGTATACGTAGTCCCTTTACACTTCTAAAGCTCCTGAAACTCTAAAATAATATTTGATTTAATACTTAGTATTTATTTACTCATGATGCTCCTATCCCATAACTACCCATGCATATATAGCATACATATACACTTAGAGTCCACGCATAGGTGTACTCGTCACTTGCACATAATACGTTGACTTTAAAAGTCTTACATACTTAGGCCTTATAGACTCTCTTGATATCACATTATAATCACATTAATACCTTTTTAAGGTCATTACAATATTATTACCTCAATATCATTTCACTTTAACAATCATCTTAATATACTTTGCACTCTCGTACATGTCAACTTAACCATTAACCTTTCAAGTGTCATGCTTAACTCTTATGATCCTTTTTATTCAATTGTCACTTCATCAACTCAAGACATGTATTTATTTTCAAGTCATCATAACATCTAGTTCCATATTTCCCAATCACATTTGTATTCTAATCACAATATAAGGTTAAGATACCTTAAGTATACCTTAAGTATCCTTTAATCCATTTAAGCTTATGTAGGATCATACCTTTAACTAACATGAAATTTTATCATTTATCATACATACATAGATGTCAATAATTATCAAAACACATCACATAAAATTTATAACCATTGGAACAAAAATGTTTAAATAGGCCGAATGCATTACCAAGGTAGAGACTAAATTCTTCTTCTTTTTGCACTTTTCGTCTATTTCAGAAATATGTAAAAACATAGTTTGAACCAAGATTTTTTATGTAAATGCAAAAAAAATCATTTTAGAATTTGAATTCATAAGAATCAGTGACACATAGTGTTGTTTATACATAAAAATTCAACTTTTGAATTATAGAACACAAAACCATGAGTTTTCTTATTTTTGGTATTTTATGGTTATTTCAGAAATATGTAAACAGGTTGTTTAAACTATTATTTTTCATTCAATCATAGAAAATATCAGTTTAGAACACATCCATACATGATTTAGTAGCCATAGATAGGATTTATACAAAAAAATTCCAAGTTGAAAGGCTTAGGTGAAAAATCATGAGTTTTCGTGCTTTCTGCACTTTTCGTTCATTTCAGCGATAAACAGACACATAATTCAAATCATTATTTTTCATCTAAACAAAACAACCATCATACTAGAGCACTTCCTCATACAAATCAATAGCCATATGTCCATTCAATAATAGAATTTTCTAACTTCCAAGTTCTAACACAAAAACCTTGAACTCTTTTGTTTTTCAAAACTTTCCGGTCATCACAGAAATATGCAAAAATATTATTTAATCTAATATTTTCCATCAAAACAAATAAAAAATCAGTTTAGAACACAAAAACACACAAATTTCCACCCACCCCCCCCCCCTCTTCTTGTGATGTTTATGCATAAAAATTGAGATTTTAAGTTATAGAATTCACCTTTGGAGAAATCTCGCAGAAAGAATTGTGTTTTTGGTAGAAAATAGATTTTTTCTTCCAAAAACTCACCCAAATAGAATTAAATCTGTAAAAATCAGTAATTAACTAGTTCAAAATAATTTTCCCATAATTTATTTCATAGAAATCAGTTTAGAAATCGAAAGAGAAGAAAAACTTACGATTACGGTAAAGAAATCACGAAACGGAAAGGTGTTTCCTTAATTTCAGTAGAGAGAAATATTTTGAGAGGATTTTTCTACCAAGATACAAAAAAAATATGGGGATGGCTGCTGAAACTCTATTCTGCCCAAAATTTAGATTATATATTAGGGTTTGGGTGAAATTTCTACTAATACCCTTATTGAACTAGGTTAGGAGGATTTTTGTGTAGTGGGCTTTTGGGTATTTGGGCTTTTATTTAAATTTTTGGGCTGAATAAAATTAAAATAAAAAGAATGTTTTTCTTATTATTTCTATAACATTTCCCCCAAAAATATTTATTTTAAAATATTTTAAAAATACTCATAAAATTATTTTATGCTTAAAAATTGTCTTATGCATGAAAATTTATTTTATTTAAAATAAATTCTTTTTTACAAATGCACTTCATGTAAATCATTTATTTCACAATAGCAACTCATTTTATGCATATTAAAATTAATTTAATATGCCACATACTCATTGATCACTTAAATCACAAATTTCTACACAAGCACACACTTAACCTTAATAGTTCTAAATCAAGCAATTTATCACGAAAATTCCTAGGGTGGGTGTGGGTTGTTACATTCTCCCCCCTTAAAGAAATTCATCCTCAAATTTAAACCCTTACCTAGTTTCTCTTAAAAAGCTAAGGATGCTTCTGTCGCATCTCTTCCTCTGCTTCCCAAGTGCACTCATCTATCCCATGATTTTGCCACTGAATTTTAATCGTGGGTATCTCCTTATTTCATAGCTTCTTTACTTGTTGATCCACTATAGCTATCGATGACTCCTCATAGGATAGTTTTTCATCTAATGTAATGTCTAGAGGTAAAAGAACGTGAGATGGATCTGACACATATTTCCTTAGCATTGAGATGTGGAACACTGGGTGCACATGTGCCAAAGTTGGAGGCAGGGCAAGTCTATAAGACACCTCTCCAACCTTATCTAAGATTTCAAAAGGACCAATTAAATGAGGTGATAATTTCCCTTTCTTTCCAAATCTCATAACTCCTTTCATTAGAGAGACCTTTAAGAACACATGATCTCCCACAGCAAATTGGATTTCCTTTCGCTTAGGGTCCACATAACTCTTTTGCCGACTGAACACTGCCTTCAGTCGATCTTGAATTAATGGTACTTTCGTGATAGTCTCCTTAAGTAATTCGAGCATTTCTATATGCTTGTCTCCAGGTTCAATCCAACAAATCAGAGAACGACATCTTCTCCCATACAATGCTTCGTATGGCGCCATACCGATGGACGAATGATAGCTATTGTTGTAGGCGAATTCAATCAAGGGTAAATACTTATCCCAGCTACCGCCAAAGTCTAAAACACACATCCTTAGGATATTCTCGAGTGTCTGAATTGTTCTTTTAGACTAGCCATCCATTTGAGGGTGAAACGCCATAGTAAAATCTAGTCACATTCCTAACGCTTCTTGCAACTTCTGCCAAAACCTTGAGGTGAATTGAGTTCCTCGATCTGATATGATAGACATTGGCACTCCATGTAGTTTCACGATCTCATCTATATACAACTGCGCATACTGAGCTACAGAATATGTGGTCTTAACTCTTAGAAAATGAGTAGACTTTATCAATCTATCCACTATGACCCATATAGAGTCATGTCCTTTGGAGGTTCTAGGCAAGCCAACAACAAAGTCCATAGTGATGCGTTCCCACTTCCATTCAGGTAGTTGAATCTCTTATAGCAATCCTGAGGGTCGCTGATGTTCATACTTGACTTACTGGCAAGTTAGGCAGGATGCTACAAACTTAGCCACATCTTTCTTCAAGCCAGGCCACCAATAGTTAGCTTTCACATTATGGTACATCTTGGTAGTTCCAGGATGAGCACTGTAAGGTGTCTGATGTGCCTCCTTCAATATTCTTTCTTTTAATCCATCCATATTAGGCACACATACTCTATTCTTGCATCTTAAAATTCCATTGACCACTTCAAACTCAGAGTTTTTTCCTTCTCTCGTCTCATCCTTCAACTTCATCATGTGTGGGTCCTTCTCTTGTGAATCCCTTATTTCTACCATTAACTTAGGCCTTACTTGAAAATGAGCTAATAAAACTCTAGATCCTCCAATCTCTAGCTTCAATCCTTGATTAAACAATTCCTTTAGTTCCTTCATGATGAGCCTCTTTCTCACATCCAAATGAGCTAGGCTTCCCATCGACTTTCGACTCAAAGCATCTGCCACTACATTCGCCTTCCCCGGATGATAGAGAATTTGACAGTCATAATCCTTCAATAGTTCAATCCATCTCCTTTGTCTTAAGTTGAGGTCTCTTTGGCTCAAGATGTACTGAAGACTCTTATGATCCTTGTAGATCTCACACTTCATCCCATACATGTAATGTCTTCAGATCTTTAGAGCGAACACTACTGCGGCTAATTCCAAATTATGAGTAGGGTAATTCACTTCATGTCTCTTCAGTTGTCATGATGCATAGGCAATGACTTTACCATTTTGCATCAAAACACACCTAAGTCCTACTCTCAAGGCGTCGCAATAGACAATGAACCCTTCTTCTCCTTCTGGTAATGTCAAAACTGGAGCTGATACCAAACACTCTTTGAGCTTCTAAAAACTCTTTTCATAGGACTCTTCCTAATTGAACTTAACTTGCTTTCTCGTCAACTTGGTCAATGGAGCTGCTATTTTAGAAAAGTCCTATATGAATCTACAATAATATCCTGCCATACTTAAGAAACTTTGTACTTTTGAAACTGTTGTAGGCCTTGGCCAATTTGCTACCACTTCAACTTTCTTAGGATCAACTTGAATCCCTTCCTTACTTACTACATGTCTAAGAAAGTTGACAAACTCCATCCAAAACTCACACTTGGATAACTTAGCGTAGAGTTGGTGATCACGTAACGTTTGGAGCACGATCCTCAGATGTTCTTCATGTTCTTCTTTATTCTTTGAGTAAATCAGGATGTCATCAATGAATACGATCACGAATTTGTTAAGAAATGGCTTGAATACTCGATTCATCAATTCCATGAAAGCAGTAGGAGCATTCATCAAATCGAATGGCAAAACCATTAACTCATAGTGTTCATATCTAGTATGGAAGGCAGTCTTACAGATATCTTCTCCTCCGATCTTTAGTTGATGATAGCCAGACCTTAAGTCGATTTTGGAGAAGTGACCAGCTCCTTGCAATTGATCAAAAAGCTCATCGATCCTCGACAATGGGTATCTATTCTTCATAGTGACTTTGTTAAGTTGGCGATAGTCAATGCACATTCGGAATGAGCCATCTTTCTTCGTCACGAACAACACTGGGGTGCCCCATGGCGAACTACTTGGTCGAATGAAGCCCTTATTAAGTAGATCATGCTATTGCATCTTTAACTCCTTCAGCTCCATTGGTGCCATATGATATGGCGATATTGATATTGGTTGTGTACCAGGTAGCAATTCAATGTTGAACTCGATCTTGCGATCAGGGGGTAATCCAGGTAAATCTTCTGGAAAGACATCCATGAACTCATGCACCACTGGAATGCTCTCTTCTTGAATGGTAGCCTCCTTATCAGTGTCGATTATATGGGCTAGGTATGCCTGGCATCCTTTCCTTAACATCTGTCTTGCTCCTAAGGCCGATATCAAGTTCAGAGGATTCTCATTCCAATCTCCTTAGTACACAAACTCCTTCCCATATTTAGTTTGAAACGCGACAAGTTTCTTTTTATAGTCGATACGAGCTTCATGCTCATATAACCAGTCCATCCCTAATATCACATCAAATTCTAGTACATCTAATTCTAGCAATACTACTGGAAGTGTTTGTCCATTAATGTCTACATCACAGCCTTTATACTTATACTTTACTTCCATCACTTCCCCTAAAGGAGTTGATATTACTAACGATTCACTCATCAATTCCTTATCTATACCTAGGTACTTAGTAAAATAAGGTGACACAAAAGAATGGGTAGCACCAGAATCAATTAAACATTTTACGCTAGAACTTTGGATGGGGATGATACCTGTAATGGCTGTGTGTGAATCACAAGCCTCTTGCTAAATTAACGCGAAGACTCGACCTTTGCCCTTATTTTCTATCATCGATGCATTCCCAATCACTAGTCCTTTGTCCTTGACTCCTTATCCTTGCATTTGGAATGATCTAGATTGTGGTTGTACTATAGTCCCATTCCCTTGACTCCTCATATGAGGGCAATCCTTTATGAAGTGCCCCATTTTCCCACACTTAAGGCAAGCACCAGTATCTCTCCAGCAAACTCCAGGATGTTTCTTTCCACATTTGCCACAAGTGGGAATTTCTTGCTTAATTTGATTATTCCTTGGTCCAGATGATGAAAACTCCTTTTTTGATTCTCCTCTATTTCCATGTTATCCCTTATGACTTTTATTCTTATGCCTTCCCTTTTGGTCTCGTTCGGCTCGTTTGGCTCTCTCCGCCTTGTATCTTTTCTCCATGACCTTGGCCTTGTCTATAAGCTTGGCTAAGGTTGGAAACTCTATTGCTACCAATGAATTGAACAGAGGTGTGATCAATCCTCTAAGGAAACGATTGATGCGACTTGCTTCAGTAGGAATGATGTTGATAGTGAATCAACTAAGTTGGTTAAACTCCTTAGCATAATCTAACACGGACATTCCTAGCCTTTGCTTCAGTTGCTTGAACTGCAATGCCCTATCTTGCCTTTCTCCTTCTGGCAAGAACTGATCCATTACTTCTTGCTTAAACTCTGCCCACGTAGGTGGGTTCGCCCCATAAATTCATTCTTCAATATTCCTCTCATACCAATACCAAGCTTCTTTCTTGAGTTGGAGTCCTGCCAACTCGATTACTCGAGCATCTGAGCAATATAAATGATGGACTAGCTTATCCATCTCATCCAAAAATTCATGAGAGTCATCTCCTTCCTCACCACAAAAGGTAGGCGGTTGCAGCTTCTTAAACTCCGCCATAGTCATTCCCTCGTTAGGTAGCCGTTTCCTCTCTCTCCAAGTAGCTATTACTACTACAGGTGGCGTAACTCCATTCCTTTCTTGAGTTGGCGGTGCTTCTAGCCTTTGAGCTCGTAGCTTATCCAGTTCCTTGTACAAGTCTCTCATTTCCTTGCGTATGGCATACACTTCTTGCAAAGATGCTTGTTCACTAGAGCCCATGGTCGGTGCCTTCGAGTTGGATCTTTCTCTTGGCCATATAGGTGCAGAGGTAGCATTCGATGCGATGTCCGATATAACATCATCATTAGCCCTAACAGATTAGGCAACTATGCGAACCTTCTTTTTGGGAGGCATTCTGTCTATCATAATAAGGGAATTTAGTAGTAATCCCCTATCCTAACCCATTTAATCTCCCCTTATCCTAGCACACATTATTATGCATTTACCATATCACATCACTAAGCACATGTCATGTATGAATCACATATCACATAGTTTTGCACATATCACATATCATAATCATGTAGCATATATCTTATAATATCATACCATATCATAATAACAAAGGAAATCATCTCATACTAGGTAACTAGGCAATCAAGGAAAATCATTCAGATCATATAAAGTGCTATATTGTTATGTTGATCATCATATCTACTCGGCCTAATTCTTGTGTCCACCTCCAGAGCAATCAAGAGCGACATGGCCACTGTTGCCACATCGGTAGCAAAGAAGATCTCTATCTTGATGGTGATTAGTTGAAGATGCAAACCTCACTGGCGAGTAATCTCCTCTATGCTTAACAATCCCTGACCTGAGTTGCTTCATATCCTTTTTTAGCGCATTAATCATGACCTTAAGGTGTCAGTTTTCCTCCTTCAAGTATGAATAGTTATCCTATAATTTTTAAATCTTACTATAAACCCAATCAGGATCTAAGCGCTCCTCAGGGTCCTCCTCATCGTCAGGGGCTCCTCTTTCTTGGGGTGAATCACAGTTATGACTTTCTCAAACATCTCTGGCCAAGTCCTCTTGTAGGTCACACGGGGTGCTCTAGGTCGTGATCCTCAAGCAGATGTAATCTTCATGGTCATCTGTCAGAAGAATCATAAGGCAAGCAAACAATAACAAGGATTACTAAAATCCTTGGGGTGAATCACAGTTATGACTTTCTCGAACATCTCTGGCCAAGTCCTCTTGTAGGTCACACGGGGTGCTCTAGGTCGCAATCCTCAAGCAGATGTAATCTTCATGGTCATCTGTCAGAAGAATCATAAGGCAAGCAAATAATAACAAGGATTACTAAAATCTACTAGGATTTCACGGAACTATACGAACGATAGACTGCAAGTGACATGATAGGAAAATTCCTATGCTCCAGGATTTTACTTAAGTGACTCATATAAAACAAGCCTAAACTAGACTTTTAAAAACTATGGCTCTGATACTACCTTTGTCACATCCCAACCTTAGAGATATGACGGTCCTAGAATATAGGGAGACATAAGGTCACCCATACCCATAGAACCCACTTGCTCATAAACAAATCATCCCTAGGATCTTAGCAACCCTCTTACAATAATCCATTTCAAACATTTAAATGAATATCTTAAATTGGGGAAGTCTAAAATAAATCATTACATATAAAATCCATAAAAAATAATATATATCAATAAGCATCAATCAACATTCCCGGAGCATCTAATGACAAGACTTCATAAAATAGTATTATTGATAACTTGGGCAAGGAATTCCCCAAGCGAAGTAGAATGCTTGAGCCATCACCTTGCCTCCTCACATTTGCTCACCTAGAACCAAACAAGGAAAAAGGGAGTGAGATAGATGATCTCAATGAGTAAACGATAAGGCACATACATATCACATATTACTTTGGAAAGGAAACACATAACTTATACACATAGTTCATGATTTATAATTCATGAATCATATTGCAATTTAGCAAGGGTTCAATTTGGCAAGTTTGCAGAAATCACACTTATCACTTATAAAGAGTGAAGGCTATTGCTCTATCATTCGAACACTTTAAAGAGAGGTGGCCTTATACCAAATTCCAACTCCTATCACTTATAAGGCATGAAGTTGATCAGGCTCCACGGCTAGAACCGCCCCTTCTAACTGAGGTAGATACACTATCCCTATCCATCAGGTTAAGACCATGTGTATAGGTTCCGATGATTACCCGCATTGGCACGAGGATTCTGCATAAAGGGTAAAAGGTACCATAGCTAGAGCTAATGGTAATCACAATTAACAATATCACATAAGGCAACAATAACATGTATTGCAATAACAATAGTGGTTTAGCTTCCAAGCAAAAGATACAATGATAGTGTAGTTCCATAAAGAATATAAGTTAAGGTATTAATCATAAGAAATTCTCATTGGGATAAACAAAATAGTTTTGGACCAAGTGTCCCTTGGCAACCCAAGCTTGTCAAAGAATTAATGTAATAATATTTAGAATAGAAAGAACTTGGGTTTCAAAGATCACAAAGGCTCACATAACAATATATCACATTCTTATAACACAACATAATGTTGTTCACACTTATAACATGAATATGGCATTTACTCACACTTAAAGAATGAATATGATGTTTACTCACCTTGGGGTTCCTTTGCTCCTAGTATACGTAGTCCCTTTGCACTTCTAAAGCTCCTCAAACTCTAACATAATATTTGATTTAATACTTAGTATTTATTTACTCATGATGCTTCTATCCCATAACTACCCATGCACATATAGCATACATATACACTTAGAGTCCACACATAGGTGTACTCATCACTTGCACATAATACATTGACTTTGAAAGTCTTGCATACTTAGGCCTTATAGGCTCTCTTGATATCACATTACAATCACATTAATACCTTTTTAAGGTCATTACAATATTATTACCTCAATATCATTTCACTTTAACAATCATCTTAATACACTCTGCACTCTCACACATGTCAACTTAACCATTAACTTTTCAAGTGTCATGCTTAACTCTTATGATCCTTTTTATTCAATTGTCACTTCATTAACTCAAGACATGTATTTATTTTCAAGTCATCATAACATCTAGTTCCATATTTCCCAATCACATTTGTATTCTAATCACAATATAAGGTTAAGATACCTTAAGTATATCTTAAGTATCCCTTACTGCATTTAAGCTTATCTAGGATCATACCTTTAACTAACATGAAATTTTATCATTTATCATACATACATACATGTCAATAATCATCAAAACACATCACATAAAATTTATAACCATTGGAACAAAAATGTTTATATAGGCCGAATGCATTACCAAGGTAGAGACTAAATTTTTCTTCTTTTTGCACTTTCTGTCTATTTCAGAAATATGTAAAAACATGGTTTGAACCAAGATTTTTCATGTAAATGCAACAAAAATCATTTTAGAATTTGAATTCATAAGAATTGGCCACACATAGTGATAAAACTTTATAATGCTATTATTTTCAGTCTTAATTCCTTTTTACTATTGTAAATAACATGGTAACTTAGTGCATTTACTGTGTTTTTCTTGTTAGGTGCTATGAAAATAGAAAAGTCAAGATTTAGCACAAAATATGGAGAATCACGTAGCTGCTACTAGAAGAATCAGTTTTTGCTAAGGCGTGGGCACGTTCAAGGGAGATACGTAACTGCCAGTATCTGAATTCAAATATTTTGAATTAGGATAAAAAGATCTGATTGTATTTTGGAAAATCTAGGGTATTAGCTAATTTTTAGGGATACTTTATAAAGCAGATTAGGGAAGAAAATATTATAAATAGGGAGAAGGTCAGAGATAGAAGGAAGTAGTATTTCTTAGGAAAAATACCAGAATTTTATTTTCTTTTTCTTCTTTTACAGCTGTTTAGTTTTCATGGCCTTTAGTGGCTAAATTTCTTCACCTTGGTTGAAGCACTTGAAGCCAATGTGAATTCTGTTTGTGAGATTTCTTGTTTTTAATGATAGTAATTTCTTTTCTAAGTATTGAATTTCCTTTTGTGATTATTTCTAGAATGGTGCACATTAGCTTAGGAATTGAAATGGTTATTTGCTAGATTAAATGTTAGCATACGTAAAAGTGCAACCTCTTTAATCATTAGTAGCAACAAGAATTTAAAGTTTACTTCATAAGAAACTTGAGTTTTTGAAAGAACATTCATCTCAATTACAGGTAGCATCATGTGTTACTTGGTTGTGTTTGTTGGTTTTTCTAATTCTTAATGTTAATCTTTGGTTAAATCTTTCGTCGTACTTAAGGTTATCAATTGTTGAGGTTTGAGTAAAATACATGTTTTTACTTAAATAAACATAAGGAAAAACAGATAGATTTCTATCACAATAAATATTTGAAAGGAATTTTACCAAACCTTATTTGTCAATGATCAAACGAATTCCATTGGTGGAAAGTATGGAAGACTAAGGTCAGTTTTCTATTGATTCTTTTATATAAATATTTGTTTAGTTCATTCTATTTTATTTCATTAACTTATCATTTAAAACCCCCCTTTTATTCCATTGCTGTGATTTATTTTGCCATAACCCAAACTCCTCGTGGGATCGACTCTTTCTTACCATTAACTACATATTTTTATTTTAGAAAGATAGAATTAATTTGGTTGCAGGCGATAGCATTCACCAAATTTTGGTGCCATTGCCGGGGAGTTTTATGGTTTATGCATAATATGCGTTCGTCACGGCAAAAGGATTTTCAATTTGATCCAGAGATAGAGAAGACAGCCAAACAGCTGCGAAAAGCGACTAAACTCAAGAAATCGAATCCTACAACTGCAACTTTACCATCCAATTCATCACCGGCCTTTGAGGCTAAGTTAGCAAGGACCGAACTTGATTTTGGGGCTGTAGAAATTAACTTTCCAACGCCTGAACCAACTGAGAACATAGCTGTCAACCAAACTTTAAGAGAGCTTGCTGCTCCAGATTTAAATCAACAATCCCATTGCATTACTTTTCCTAACTTGGACGCTAATGCAACCTTTGAATTAAAATCTGGATTAATTCATCTTTTACCATTATTTCATGGTCTTGCAGGTGAGGATCCTCATAAACATCTCAAAGAATTTCATATGGTTTGTACAGGAATGAAGCCAAATGGAGTAACCAAAGAGCAAATCAAGATGAGAGCTTTTCCTTTTTCTTTGAAGGGAGATGCAAGAGATTGGCTTTACTATCTACCATCTAGGAGTATTACCACATGGAATGAAATGAAGAAATAGTTCTTGGGAAAATTTTTTCCAGCTTCACGGGCTGCCAACATTAGAAAGGACATTTACGGTATAAGACAACATAGCGATGAGTTGTTGTATGAGTATTGGGAGCGTTTCAAGAAGCTTTGTGCAAGCTGTCCACACCATCAAATAAGTGACCAACTCCTCATTCAATACTTTTATGAGGGATTTCTATCAATTGATAGAAGTATGATTGATGCGGCTAGTGGAGGTGCATTGGTTGATAAAACACCCAACGAAGCTCGTACTTTGATCGCTAATATGGCATCAAATTCACAACAATTTGGAACCCGAATGAACCAACCATCTCGGCAAGTGAATGAGGTAAATGTTTCTTCACTTGAAAAGCATATTGATGATCTCACCTCTCTTTTTTGTCAAATGGCAATAGGAAAAACAGAATCTGCCAAAGATTGCAGAATCTGTTTGGCTGTTAGACATCCAACAGACATGTGCCCGACACTCCAAGAAGAGTCAGCTGAAATGAATGCTGCTGGAAATTTTTATGGTCAGCCCCAGCGTAATTATAACCCATATTCGAATACATATAACCTAGGTTGGAAGGATCATCCTAACCTTCGGTATGGGAATGCACAAGTCAACCAACTAGTAGGTAATCACCAGCAATTCAGGCCAGCATTTCAGCCCAAACAGCAACAACATGCGCAAACATCTGATTCAGGTATGGCTCTTGAGGATATTGTAAAATCTTTAGCTTCTAACACTCTTAAATTTCAGCAAGAGACAAAATCCAACATCCAACATTTGGAGAACCAGATGAGCCAAATAGCTACTGCCATAAGTTGTTTGGCGCAAAGTTCGAACAAACTACCATCTCAAACGGTAATCAATCCAAAGGAGAATGCAAGTGCAATTTTATTGCGAAGTGGAACAACCAATAAAGGTGATACCCACTAACAAATCACAAGGAAAAGAGGTAAAAAATTCTGACCTCTTGGAAAATGGTGAGTTAAAAGGTAAACCTTCTTCTTTTCCTTTGGTTGAGAATAACATTAAGCCACCTTTTCCTAATGCTTTGAAAGGAAACTAGAAAATTGATCATAATTCTAAATTACATGAGACTTTTAGCAAGTGTGTAATAAATATTCCTCTCTTTGATGCAATTAAGCAAATTCCCCGTTATGCAAAGTTTTTAAAGGAACTTTGCATAACAAAAAGAAAGCAGAAATTGAAAGAGCCTGAAAAGGTAAGGGTGGGAAAAAATGTTTCAGCTATCATCCAGAGAAATCTTCTAGAAAAATGCAAAGATCCAGGTATGTTTTGCATCCCTTGTACAATTGGTGATACAAAAATAGAAAAGGCTATGCTTGACTTAGGAGCTTCAATTAATGTAATGCCTTATTCTATTTATTTGGCTCTCAATCTAGGACCTTTAGAAAAAATTGGAGTTTTAATTCAATTGGCAGATAGATCAAATGCTTATCCTATGGATCTTGTTGAGGATGTTCTAATCCAAGTAAATAAATTAATTTTTCTAGCTGATTTTTATGTTCTTGACATGGGAAATAATGACCAACCAGCAACTATTTTGTTAGGAAGACCATTCTTGAAAACTGCCAAAACAAAAATAGATTTTGATAAAGGTACTCTTATCATGGAATTTGATGGAGAAATTGTTCAAATGAATATCTATAATGCTATGAAATATCCTAATGTTGATTATCCTATGTATTTAGTTGATGTAATTGATTGTTTAATACAGGATGTTTTTAATCTTGAAGGAAGATATTTGTTAGAGATAGCAAACCGTGAACACCTTGAGGAAGAAAATGATAAACTAAACTGGAGTCTAGAATTGCAGGAGGCAGTAGCAAAACTGAATGAATTTTTAGAACTCAAACAGTCAGGTAACCAGTTCAACACAGAATTAGGCGTGCCCATGCTTAACGAAAAGTTAGTTCCTTCTATTTTGCAGGCACCAAAGGTAGATTTGAAACCCCTTTTAGCTCATTTAAAGTATGCATACCTTGGTCTAGAGCAAACTTTACCAGTGATAATTTCCAGCAAACTGAATGTAGAATAAGAAAAAAAGTTGGTGGAGGTGTTAGAGCAACATCAAACTGCCATAGGATGGACCATTGCGGACATAAAAGGGATAAGTCCCTCTACTTATATGCATCAAATTTTGCTAGAGGAAGGGGCTCAACCGATTCAACAACCACAACGCAGGCTCAATCCACCTATGATGGAGGTGGTAAAAAAGGAAATTCTCAAGTTGCTCTAAGCTAGTGTAATCTATCCAATTTCGGATAGTAAATGGGTAAGCCCAATACAGGTGGTTCCAAAAAAGACAGGTATCATATTGGTAAGGAATCAAAATGATGAATTAGTACCTACTCGTGTTCAAAATGGGTGGCAGGTTTGTATAGATTATAGGAGACTAAATGCTGTAACCTACAAAGACCATTTTCCTTTACCTTTTATGGACCAAATGTTAGAAAGATTGGCTGGACATGCATATTATTGTTTTCTTGATGGTTTTTCAGGATATTTTCATATAGCAATTGCCCTAGAAGACCAAGAGAAAACAACATTTACTTGCCCATTTGGAACTTTTGCATATAGGCGTATGCCTTTCGGGACTTGCAACACACCAGCTACTTTTCAAAGGTGTATGGTTAGTATATTTTCAGATTATGTTGAGCATATTATGGAAATTTTCATGGATGATTTTACTGTTCATGGAGATTCATTTGAAAATTGCCTGCATAATTTAACCCTGATTTTGCAAAAATGCATTGAAACTAACATGGTTTTGAACTTTGAAAATTGCCATTTTATGGTAGATCAAGGCATAGTCTTAGGCCATTTAGTATCATCTAAAGGTATAAGGTAGATAAGGCAAAAATTGATGTTATTCAATCATTACCTTACCCCACAAATGTGCAAGAAGTTTGTTCTTTTCTTGGTCATGCAGGTTTCTATCGGCGCTTCATCAAAAATTTCTCTCGGATCGCTATGCCCTTATGCAAATTATTGCAAAAAGATGCCGCCTTTGAGTTTGATGAAAATTGCAAGCTTGCGTTTGACACTTTGAAAGTAGCCTTAACGTTAACTCCAGTTATTCAAGCACCAAATTGGAATCTACCTTTCGAAATCATGTGCGACGCAAGTGACCATGCTGTAAGAGCTGTGTTAGGTCAACGAGTTGGGAAAGCACCTCATGCTATATATTATGCCTCAATGACCTTAAATGATGCACAAAAGAATTATTCAACAACTGAAAAAGAGCTTCTAGCCATTGTTTTTGCTTTAAAAAAAATTCGTTCTTATTTGTTAGGAACTAAAGTTGTTGTTTATTCAGATCATGCAGCTCTTAGGTATTTATTAACAAAGAAAGAAGCAAAACCAAGACTCATATAGTGGATTCTCTTGTTAAGTGAGTTTGACATGGAAATAAAAAACAAAAGTGGGGCAGAAAATTGTGTTGCAGATCACCTAAGTCGTCTTTCTAATGTTAAGGCGAAACTCACTTTACAATAAGAATTCCCATATGAATAGTTATTTTCTATGATCGGGCAAGAACCATGGTATGCAAACATTGCAAATTATCTAGTTTCTAAGATGTTTCCTGTAGGGTGGTCCAAAGCAAAAAGGGACAAATTAAAAAGTGATGCCAAGTATTATACTTGGGACGACCCATACTTGTGGAAATATTGTTCTGACCAAGTAATTAGAAGGTGCATACCTGAAGTTGAAACTCCTTCTATTCTTGCTTTTTGTCATTCATATGAGTGTGGAGGCCATTTTGGAGCTAAAAGAATAGCAAGAAAAGTGCTTGATTGCGGTTTCTTTTAGCCGTCCATATTTCGGGATGCATATTTCTTTTGTAAAACATGTGAACGTTGTCAGCATACAGGTAAGGTGTCACAAAGGAATGAGATGCCTCAAAATCCGATCTTGGTATGTGAAATTTTTTATGTTTGGGGTATCGATTTCATGGGTCCATTCCCTCCTTCTTTTGGTTTTATTTATATTTTGTTATCTGTGGATTATGTCTCAAAATGGGTAGAAGCAAAAGCTACCAGGACTGACGATGCAAAAGTTGTTGCAGGTTTTCTTAAGTCTAATATTTTTAGCAGATTTGGAACTCCAAAAGCTTTGATTAGTGACCAAGGAAAACATTTTTGCAATAGAATTATGGAGTCATTGTTAAGGAAATTCGGTGTAATCCATAAAATAGCTACTCCATATCACCCGCAAACTAATGGGCAAGCTGAGGTTTCAAATAGAGAGATCAAATCTATCATCGAGAAAACAGTCAGCCCGCATAGAAAAGATTGGAGTCTTCGACTAGAAGATGCTCTATGGGCATACCGAATGGCCTACAAAACACCAATTGGAATGTCTCCATAAAGGTTAGTATTCGGAAAGCCTTGTTGTTTGCCTGTTGAGTTAGAACATAAATCATATTAGGCTGTAAAAAAGTGCAACATAGAGTTAATTGAAAGTAGGGAGAATAGGAAATTGCAGTTGCAAGAACTAGAGGAGATTCGTAATGATGCATATGAGAATTCTAGAATATATAAGGAGAAAACAAAAGCATTTCATGATAAAATGATTTCTCAAAAAAAATTTTCAGTTGGCCAGAAAGTTCTCCTTTATCATTCTAAACTTAGCCTTTTTCTAGGAAAATTGCGATCAAGATGGTTAGGACCTTTTGTTGTTACTAAAGTTTTTCCCCATGGTGCAGTTGAAATACAGATCATGGCCATGTCTAAGATACTGAAAGTTAACGGACATAAGCTTAAACCTTTTCATGAAAATTTTACAGTCCAAGATATGTTTCAGATTAATCTTCATGAACCTATCTATTTTAATTAATAGAGGGGTATCACCGTCTGGCTGAAGACGTGAAACTTAGCACTTTTAGGAGGCAGCCTAAGTAATTATTTATTTATTTATTCTGTTTAATTATTTTATTTCCAAAAAAAAAATGGCATAATTTAGTAGTTAATTTATATATATATAGTTATTTATTTTATTCTTTATTTATTTATTTATTCATCTAATTATTTTCTTTTCCAAGTAAAAAATAAAAATTTAATTGTACAGGTCCCGTGTTTTGAAAGGAGAGTTTTTCTCTTCCTTTCAAAACCCATCTTTCTCCTTTTCACTTTCTATTTCTTTTCAAGTCTCCTTCTCAAAACCCGATTCTCTCCCCCACCACCAGCCATTCTTTCCCTCTCTTCTCCATCACCATGCCGCGCACCAAAAATCAAGCCAAACGGGGTGATTATGCTAAATCTACCCACACCCATAAATCTGCACCAACCCACTCACCTCCAATCGATTCACCCTCGGAAATTGACGAAGACCCATTTTCCCAAAGTGATGCTACTCAATCAGAGGAAGAAACCACAGTAGTGCTAGCATCTCCATTGATTGATTCAAACAGCTCGGACATCACTTGTGAACCAATTACTCGAAATCGCGCTCAAAAGGGGAAACGAGTTGAGAGAGAAAGCAAATGGAATATCGAAAATAGGGGCTGCACTTCCTTTAAAATCAAAGAAGATATACAAAGATTCAAGGCACTTTGCAAAAGAAAGATTTATCCTTGTAAGTGCATTCATATTGAAATGTTAAATGCTTTACAAATTAGGGATTCTTTTGAGAAACTTGTTGGGTAGTTTAATTGGACAACTTTTGTGCGAATTAATTGCCCTGCATTTGTTGAACTAACTCGTGAGTTCTACACGACATTCCAATTTAATTCGCATGAAAATTTTGATTTGTTCACTAAAGGGATTGTCGAGTTCAGACTCATGGGGAAGGAATGGTCTTTATCAATTGCTGATTTTAATGTTGCTATGGGTTTTGTTAGTAAATCTGATGTGAAAAAAGAACCATTTTTAAGTTCGAGTTGTGAGTACAGGGATGATTTTAATTCTAGAGAATTATGGGCTCAATGGTCTGTTGCTTCTACTCCATATAACCCAAGTAGCTCAAAAAGTTCTTATCTGAAAAATTCTGTTTTTAAATATGTGCAGCATTTTTTAGCTTTTAATTTGTCAGGGCAAAATGATTCAGCCGGCACATTGTCCAAAGTGGAATTCTATTTCTTATGGTGTATGGAGCAACAAATTCCTATTAACTTAGGATTTTGGTTATTAACTCAGTTTCAATCTGTGGTTAATAAAAAGACTAAACCATTAATTTTGGGTTCTTACATAACTCAACTTGCTATTAATTTGCGTTTGTTGGATATTAAAAATACTAATATGCATGTTGCGTGTGCCATAGAACCTTTGGATATGGATTGTTTGTACAGGATGAGCCTCGTTATTGAGCAGCAGGATGGAAATTTTGTTTTTCTTCCTCCGGGTCCAACGGTCCCTGTCCGGCCTCGTTCCATAAAATGACGACGGGCAGCCTCTTCAATACCAGCCAACAGTTTACCTTCTCAGTCAGATGTTCCTTCTTCTTCACATCCACCTTCTAACTTTAGTGGCCGTCTTCATCGGCTTGAAAAACAAATGACCCGCATGGAGCAAAATCTTATGGCTTTCTGGGCAACTCAGGGCTTTCAACCTCCACATCCATGTACTCCATAGTTTTTTTAGATAACTTCTCTCCCACCATCAATCCAGAAAAGCTTTCTTATCCCTCTTTGTTTTTAATTTCAGAATTTATTTATTTTTTTTTTGTGGTTATTATGACAACATTGAGGACAATGTTTTGATTAGGTGTGGGGGAGAGTTAACTTGGGCATATTTTTGCTTTTCATTTTGCAGTTTTTGCCAATTCTATTTTGAGTAAAACAAATTGAGTACACACTAAGAGATTTAGCTTATAAAGTATGGGAGTCACATATACTAAGTGATTGAATTGATAGGGAATACACATTGAACTGTTAATAAAAAAAAAAAACAAAACAAAAGTATTGTAGGAAGTAGAGGTGAATTGATTTGGCCTGTGAGCTTTTGAGCAATAAAAGATTGAAATATTCATATCAATCTATATTTTTCTTGTTGTGTGATACTTTTTCTTTGTGAATACATCTCTAGAACTTGCTTTGAACCATTTTGAGGTCACACCAATATGTACATGTATGAATATGATTAAGGCCTTCTTTGTTTAGCCTTTGAACTTAAACAGCCTGCCCGAATAAATTATCCCTAGTTCCCCCTTTTGAGCCTTTTAACCCTTCTTTCTTTGAATTTAAACCGATAATGTTAAACTTAACCTTTTTCATAAAAATCTCTTACCCAACCATGGAGTTTTAGTATGACATAATTTTGTTTTAAAAAGAAGGAATTATTGTTACATTTTTATTTTTATTTAAAGATCACTTTAAGGTTGTAAATATGCTCTTATTGATGAAAAAATAAAAATAAAAAATAAAAAATAAAAAGAAAATAATAATAATAATAATAATAATAAAAAATCCCTTGTTTCAAACCTGAACCCATAACCCCATTACAACTATAATAAAAGTCCTTTTGATTTATGCATGTGTGTATTTTTCAGTGATGGAGATTTGGTGTATAAGCAAGCTTATGGTAGATTATTCACATTTGAAAAGTCTGAGCGAAATACTAAATCATCAAACACATGAGTGACTTGAGTGACAACTATTAGGAATTCACCGAAACTTCTTACAAGCTTTTGAATTTAATTATTTCGTTTGAGAATTCTTGTGTATATTCCTTTGAAATTCAGTTATGGTGTATGTTGTGATTTCAATCTTGATTGGTATGAATTCTGAGTTGTGTATTCTTTTTGAATTAATGAGAAATGAATTGGTAAAATCTGTTGTGAGAAGTAGATATGGTTTGCCTGAGGACGAGCAAAAGAATGGTGTGGGGGAATTTGATAAGACTTTATAATGCTATTATTTTCAGTCTTAATTCCTTTTTACTATTGTAAATAACATGGTAACTTAGTGCATTTACTGTGTTTTTCTTGTTAGGTGCTATGAAAATAGAAAAGTCAAGATTTAGCACAAAATATGGAGAATCACGTAACTGCTGCCAGAAGAATCGGTTTTTGCTAAGGCGTGGGCACGTTCAAGGGAGATACGCAACTGCCAGTGTCTGAATTCAAATATTTTGAATTAGGATAAAAAGATCTGATTGTATTTTGGAAAATTAGGGCTGTTAGCTAATTTTTGGGGATACTTTGTAGAGCAGATTAGGGAAGAAAATATTATAAATAGGGAGAAGGTCAGAGATAGAAGGAAGTAGTATTTCTTAGGAAAAATACCAGAATTTATTTTCTTTTTCTTCTTTTACAGCTGTTTAGTTTTCATGGCCTTTAGTGGCTAAATTTCTTTACCTTGGTTGAAGCACTTGAAGCCAATGTGAATTCTGTTTGTGAGATTTCTTGTTTTTAATGATAGTAATTTCTTTTCCAAGTATTGAATTTCCTTTTGTGATTATTTCTATAACTGATTTTTATTTCTTTCTAAGGTGCACATTAGCTTAGGAATTGAAATGGTTATTTGCTAGATTAAATGTTAGTATACGTAAAAGTGCAACCTCTTTAATCATTAGTAGCAACAAGAATTTAAAGTTTACTTCGTAAGAAACTTGAGTTTTTGAAAGAACATTCATCTCAATTACAGGTAGCACCGTGTGTTAATTGGTTGTGTTTGTTGGTTTTTCTAATTCTTAATGCTAATCTTTGGTTAAATCTTTCATCGTACTTAAGGTTATCAATTTTTAAGATTTGAGTAAAATACATGTTTTTACTTAAATAAACATAAGGAAAAACAGATAGATTTCTATCACAACAAATATTTGAAAGGAATTTTACCAAACCTTATGTGTCAATGATCAAACGAATTCCATTGGTGGAAAGTGTGGAAGACCAAGGTCAGTTTTCTATTGATTCATTTATATAAATATTTGTTTAATTCATTCTATTTTATTTCATTAACTTATCATTCAAAACCCCCCTTTTATTCCATTGCTGTGATTTATTTTGCCATAACCCAAACTCCTCGTGGGATCGACTCTTTCTTACCATTAACTACATATTTTTATTTTAGAAAGATAGAATTAATTTGGTTGCAGGCGACAGCATTCACCACATAGTGTTGTTTATACATAAAAATTCAATTTTTGAATTATAGAACACAAAACCATGAGTTTTCTTATTTTTGGTATTTTCCGATCATTTCAAAAATATGTAAACAGGTTGTTTAAACTATTATTTTTCATTCATTCATAGAAAATATCAATTTAGAACACATCCATACATGATTTGGCAGCCATAGATAGGATTTATACAAAAAAATTCCAAGTTTAACGGCTTAGGTGAAAAATCATAAGTTTTCGTGCTTTTTGCGCTTTTCGTTCATTTCAGCGATAAACAGACACATGATTCAAATCATTATTTTTCATCTAAACAAAACAAACATCATACTAGAGGACTTTCTCATACAAATCGGCAGCCATATGTCCATTCAATAATAGAATTTTCCAACTTTCAAGTTCTAACACAAAAACCTTGAACTCCTTTGTTTTTCAAAACTTTTCGGTCATCACAGAAATATGCAGAAATATTATTTAATCCAATATTTTCCATCAAAACAAATCAAAAATCAGTTTAGAACACAACAATACACAAATCGCCCCCCGCGCCCCCCCACCACCCCCCCCCCCCCCCCCCATTGTGATGTTTATGCATAAAAATTATGATTTTAAGTTATAGAATTCACCTTTGGAAAAATCTCACGGAAAAAATTGTGTTTTCGGTAGAAATAGATTTTCTCTCCCAAAAATTCACCCAAACAGAATTAAACATGTAAAAATCAGTAATCAACCAGTTCAAAATAATTTTTCCATAATTTATTTCATAGAAATCAGTTTAGAAATTGAAAGAGAAGAAAACTTACGATTACGGTCAAGAAACTGCAAAACGGAAAGATATTTTCTTAATTTCGGTAGAGAGGAATATTTTGAGAGGATTTTTCTGCCATGATACAGAAAAAATATGGGGATGGTTGCTGGAACTCTATTCTGGCTGAAATTTAGATTATATATTAGGGTTTGGGTGAAATTTGCACTAATACCCCTAATGAACTAGGTTAAGAGGATTTTTGTGTAGTGGGCTTTTGGATATTTGAGCTTTTATTTAAATTTTCAGGCTGAATAAAATTATAATAAAAAGAATATTTTTCTTATTATTTTTGTAACATTTCCCCCAAAAATATTTATTTTAAGATATTTTAAAAATACTCATAAAATTATTTTATGCTTAAAAATTATCTTATGCATGAAAATTCATTTTATTTAAAATAAATTCTTTTATGCAAATGCACTTCATGTAAATCATTTATTTCACAATAACAACTCATTTTAAGCATATTGAAATTAATTTAATATGCCACATACTCATTGATCACTTAAATCACAAATTTCCACACAAGCACACACTTAACCTTAATAGTTCTAAATCAAGAAATTTATCATGAAAATTCCTAGGGTGGGTGTGGGTTGTTACAACAACCCACTAGTTCCCAGCATCCATAGTAGCCTCTAGCGCAATGCAGCATAAAGCCACCTGCTGCCTGCCTATCCCAGCGCCTAGCTGCAGGATCCCAGCGCCCCGTTGCACTACATCTGAGCAGTGATTGAATTCTATCCAAGATTTTGAGGGATTTTTAACCCTAGATTATTTTAGGAAAGTATAAATAGAAGAAGAAAGATTTTATTTAGGGGTGACTAAAGAAAGAGCCATCTATAGGAGGAGAGAAAAGATTTTGTTCACTTAATCTCTGATATCAATTCCCTTTTTATTTTTTCTCTTTTTGTTCTCAGATTGGATACTTAGATTAGAATTTTGTTTTGGGTCTTGGAAATTCTTTTGTGAAGATTCAAGAGATTGAATCAGATAAAATGGATTGATCAACGTGGTTTAATTCTAATTTCTTTATTATAATTCTTTTTAGGATTATTGAATTGATATAATTGATTCGATGGATTCTTTTGATTATAATAAAATCATGATGAATTCCTTATTTCCCATGAGATAATTTCATCCTTGTCTAGGGTTTGAATAATGTGTTCATGATATGGAATTGAATTAAATCCCATTTGATTATTCCTGTTGTTCTTAATTGAATTGATTGATTGATATTAAACAATTGCTTAGCTACCAATTGTTTGACTTAGGTTTTGAATGAAGGAATGAGAGTTGAAGTTTAATTCTGGATTTCATTCATTTAGAATCTTAAAACGAATTAGAAATATAAGTTTTAAGATTAGGTTTTAGTTTTTGATATATGATTTGATAGAATGATTTCTATGAATGCGATTGCTAATAGATTGATTTTTATTCTTTGAATTGTTAAAAATTAAGGTTTTAGCATAATCAATTGGGTATATTCATGAACATATAGGATTGATAAACTAAACACAAACCCTAGGCATCCTTCATTCATTCCATTTAAACCTATTGCATTTTAATTCACATTTTCTTTTAATTTCCTATTTTGCAATTATTTCTTTTCAAATTCAAATCATTCAAATTCTTTTCATTTAATTTGCTTTAAATTGAGACAAATATTTCCATTTGTAATTCCTTGAGAGTTACGACCTTGGGTGCTTCTAATATACTACAATTCTCTCATATACTTGCGAGTCACTTTTGGACAATATATTTCGAGGTGAACAAATTTAGCAAGATTCATAGAAATCACACTTATCACATAGAGAGTGAAGACTATTGCCATATTCACTCAAACACTTAGAGGAGAGGTGGGATCAAACTAAATTCCAACTCTTATCACTTCATAAGCATGAAGCTAATTAGGTCCCACGGCTAAAACCACCCCTTCTAGCTAAGGTGAATACTTTACACTTATCCAATAGGTTAAGACCATGTGCACAGGTTCTTATGATTTCCCGTATCAGCATGAAGATTTCCATATAAAAGGGCTCCTAGGTACCATAGCTAGAGCTAATGGCAATCATTTGTAACATTGGTATTAAAGAATGCAATTACATGTAACATATTAGCAATAGATGTTTAGCTTATTGAATAAAGGATAAACAATAGTGTGGTTCCAAAAAGAATATTAGGTAAGGCATCAATGACAAAGGTTCTTTCTTATCATTGAATAATCAATAATGGTTTTGGACTAATTGTCCTTTAGTAACCCAAGCTTAACAAAGAAATCATATAGTTATAATTGAAAATAGAAAGGAACTTGGGTTCCAAGAATCTCAAAGGTTCAGATATCATGATAACTTGTACTTGTAACATGAACATAATATTTACTCACCTTGTGGTTCCTTAACTCCTAATGCCTATAGCCATTGCACTTTTAACAATCCTCAAGCTCTGACATAACATTATAATTCAATACTTAGCATTTGTTTAGCATCATGCTATCTTATCCCATAACTATCCCATGCACATATATCATTCACATATACTTGGAGTTGCACTTAGAAGTGCACTCATCACTTGCACACAGCATGTTGACTTTTAAGTGTTGCACACTTTGCATTCTTAGGCTCATATGTAATCACATAATAACTCATACCAAGACTTTTCTAAAGCCAAACACAATAGATCTTAATATAAATATAATTTAACTTCCAACTTGGTACACTTAATACTTTCCATAGACATCAACTTAACAAGTAAGCCTTGAAAGAGTCATACTTATCTCCTTTGAACAATTCATACAATCAATCCTATAGTCAATTTAAGATCATTAATTCACAATTAAAATATCATAAAACCTAATTCACATATCACTTAATAATGTACACATATTAATGAAACATGATAATTAGGGTTTTGGAAAGCCTAAGTAGGTCAAAACACTCTAGGTGTTTCCTTGAGCTACTCCTTCAACCAACATGTAATTAAATCATGTATCATTTATATGCACATGTCAACAATTATTAAAATGTATCTAATAAAAATTATAGGTCTTGAGATCAAAATCCCAATATAGGTAGAAATCATATACCATGGAAAAACCATGAATTTTTCTTACTTTTTATACTTTCCGATCATTACAGTAATATATAAATGCATGATTTAAACTAATATTTTTTATATAATCATAACAAAAATCATTTTAGAAAATCAAAATGCTAGAATTTCCCACCCCTCTTATGTTCATATGCATGAAAATTTCAACTTTTAGGTTTTAGGGTTCACTTTTGATGGATTTGCAAAGAAAGAATTATGTTTATTTTGGAAATTAATTTCTCATTCAAAAACATAACCCATGCCAAATTTAATAAGAAGAAAAATAGTAAATATACAGTCCCATATAGATTATTCATGGTTAGTTTCATAAAAATCAAATAGTAGCTTGAAAGAAGAGGAAAACTTATGAAAAAGATCACAAAATCGCACGATTTGGAGGCACCTTATGAATTTCAGTTGAGAGAGAATTTTTAAGAGAATTTTCTATAAAAAATCTGATGAATAACATATCGGAGGCTGCCAGAACAAGGGGAGGCCAAATTTTAGGTTATTATTTTTGTTTTGGTGCAAAATTACAAGTTTGCCATTAATGAGCTAGGTTAGGAGTGTTTTGGTGTGTTAGGCTTTTTGTGAGTTGGACCTTTAATCTAATTTATGGGCTGATTATAAATAATTAAAAATAAAATATTTTGGTTTGTATTTTCATTAAAATTCCCCCAAAAATATTTAATTTAAAATATTTTAAAAATACTAATAAAAATTATTTTATGCTTCAAAATTGCTCTGTCCATGAAAATTTACTTTATATGCAATAAATCATTTTATACATTTGCACTTCACATAAGTCCTGTATTTCATATTCAAAATTCATATTATGCATATTAGAACTAATCTAACATGCCACTTGCTTATAAATCACTTAGCATATGAAATTTCATGAAAGCACATATTTTGTCACAAAAGCCCTAAAATCAAGCAATTTGTCATGAAACTCCTGGCCCGGGTATGGGTTGTTACATTGATAACATGTATCATTTAGTGGAATGGCAGATAAGCTTGTGTCTCTATGTTGTTGACTGTTGAAACAAACCTTTGATGCAACATGCTGTTAGTCTAGTTTATTGATATTTTGCTTTGATTTTTTGTATTTTGTAATGATTATAATCTCTGTAAAAGCTCCAGAATTTTGTACAAGATTTGGAGAAGTTAGAAACTTATGGTGAAGCTTATAATTAGAGAACCAAACTTCCTTAAATTAAGGGAAGTTAGTAAGCTGTTGTATGAACTTTTTACTGTATAAATATGTCTGATATGGCTAATGAAAATATAACCTTTTCTAGCTCTAGAATTTGCACTTTTCCTCTCTAAACTAAGTCCAAAAACTCTAACAAAGTGGTATTAGAGCTTTCTCTAATCTTGGTCGAACTATATGTGTGCGAGAAAACTAGAAAGGAAACTCACTATAAGACCTTGAACACCCAAATTTCATAGTTGAATTTTGTAATGGCAACCAACAATAGCGTATCAAAATATCTCCTCCAATTTTCAAAGGTGAAAATTATCATGCTTGGTTAGTTAAAATGCAAGCTTAGCTCAAGGGTTTGCTACTATAGGAAGTTGTGGAAATGGAGATGGAGACAAGCCTATCCAATAACCCAACTTTGAACCAATTGAAGATGTATGAAGAAAAATTCTCCGGGAAGTTCAAGGCTCTCAGTACACTCCATGCTACTATGGATGAGACAATTTTCACAAGAATCATGACTTGTGAGATTGCAAAGCAAGTTTGGGACAAGTTGAAAACAGAGTTCTAGGGCAATGAAAAAACAAAGCAGCTACAAATCTTTAATCTAAGAAAAAAATTCAAGCTCTTAAAGATGAAGGAAACTGAACACGTGAAATAATATATTGATCGGGTGATGAAGGTTGTTAATCATATTAGGTTGCTGGGAGAAGAATTGTTGAAGAAAAGGATTATGGAGAAGGTGATGGTGACTTTTCTTGAGAGATTTGAGTAAAAAATATCAACTCTTGAAGACACATGGGATATGACCCAACTAACATTGATAGAGCTGGTGAATGCTCTTCAAGCTGTTGAGTAGAGAAAGGCATTTAAAAAGGAAGAAAAAGCTGCTGAAAAAGCTCTTATTGCAATTAAAAAAAAAAAAATAACAACAACAACACTCAAGCTGAAAATAGTATAAGGAAGTTTTTTCAAGGGAAGAAAGGCAAAGAAAGAAAAGATCAGCAAGGAGCTAAAGGAAAGTTTAGAAGAGGAAGATATCTTCCTTGTTCACACTGCAAAAAAACTAATCACACTGAAAATTATTGTTGGTACAAGCCAGGTGTACAATACAAGGCTTGTAAGTAGTTTGGACATGTTAAGAAAGTGTGCACAGGCAATCAACAACCTCAAGCTCAAAGCATAGAAGGAGCTGAGACACAAGAAGCAAATGTTTTTGTTGCAACAACAGTAGAAGAGTGTAATGTTGTAGCTAAGAAATCTAATGTGTGGCTCATCAATAGTGGTTACACTCATCATATGACTTCAAACTTGCAAAGCTTCAAGAAAATTGATAGAAAATACTCTTCCACAGTAAAGATTGGAGATGGCAGATGGCTAAAAGTACCTGGAAAAGGTGCTATTGTGATCCAAACTCCATCAGGTACTAAACAAATATCTGATGTACTCTTTGTGCCTGAATTAAATCATAATCTCTTGAGTGTAGGACAATTGCCTGATAAAGGTTATGCACTGTCTTTCAAAAATAGAAAGTGTAAAATTTTTTATCCAACTGGTGAGAAGCTTTTCTCTACTAAAATGCACAATAGAGGCTTTTTTCTTGAGTGGAAACTCACTCAAGATCAAGTTTACACCAGTTTGGAAGATGAATCTTATCTTTGGCATAAGAGGTTTGGACACACAAATTATACCTCTTTAATCAAGCTTTTAGAGCCTTTGAAAAAATTACACTAGTACACACTGATGTGTGTAATCTTATGAGCATTCCCTCTTATAATGGAAGCAGATATTTTCTAATATTTATAGATGATTTCACTAGATTTTGTTGGAGCTATTTTTCAAAGCAAAAGTCTGAAGTCTTCTCTGTGTTTCAAATTTTAAAGCAACCGTTGAAAATCATAGTGCTCACACCATCAAAACTTTAAGATCCAACAATGGGATAGAGTATACATCTTTGCAATTTGAAGAATTTTTGCAGAAATCGGGTATTCATCATCAGCTCACTGTCACTTACACCCCTTAGCAAAATGATGTGAGTGAGAGAAAGAACAAGTCAATCCTTAACATGGCAAGATGTTTGATGCTAGAGAAAGGACTGCCTAAGCAATTTTGGTCAGAGGCATCCAATACTGCTATATATTTGCAAAAAGGATTGCCAAGTAAAGCTCTTGGAGACAAGACACCATATGAGACCTAGTTCAATGTCAAACCATCAATGGCTCACTTTAGAGTCTTTGGCAGCATATGTTATGCTTTAATACCTGAAGTCAAGAGGAACAAGTTAGATAAAAGAGCTGATGTTGGCATCCTAGAGGGTTATAGCAACATTTCAAAGGGTTATAGGATTTTTAATCCTATAACTCAATAGGTGTTTATGAGCAGAAGTGTCAAGATTGATGAAGGTAACAACTGGGAGAAGATGGTTGTGAACAATTTTAAATAGCCAATGAACTTGGAAGAAGTGCCTCAAGACCAAATTGTAGAAGAAGAGGACTCATACGATGAAGATTATACTGTTAGAGGGACTAGAACGCTGGAAGACATATACAACATATGCAATCTAGCCTTGCTAGAACCTACAGATCCAAATGAAGCTCTGAATATTCCTGAGTGGAAGGCTGCCATGGAGGAGGAGCTCAAAATGATAGAGAAGAATGAAACTTGGGTGCTTGTGGATAAACCCATTGACAAACAAGTGATTGGTGTGAAATGGATATTCAAATTAAAGCTCAATACAGATGGAACCGTTAACAAGCATAAAGTTTGATTTCTTAGAAACTTTTGCTCCGATGGCAAGGTTTGATACTGTTAGGATTCTTCTTGCAATGGTAGCTTAATTAAATTGGGAAGTTTTCAACTTGATGTGAAATCAACTTTCTTAAATGGAGTGTTTCAAGAAGAAATTTATTTTTCGCAACCAGACGGTTTCATTGATAAGAAAGCTCCTAAAGAGGTATATTTGCTAAAAAAGGTGTTGTACAGCCTCAAATAGGCACCAAGGGCCTGGTAAGCAAGAATCAATGATTTTTTGCTGAATTTGGGATTCTTAAAGAGGTGCAATGAAGCAACATTATATGTGAAGCATGCTGATCAAGAAATTCTCATTATGTCTATCTATGTTGATGATATATTGGTGACTGGAAGCAACTCCAGAGAAATTAAGGAATTCAGGCTACATATGATATAGGTGTTTGAAATGAATGATGTAGGCAAAATGACTTATTTTTTGGGAATGCAAGTCCAGCAATGCCAACAAGTAATATTCATTTTAGAAAAGAAATATGCAAGTGAATTGTTGAAGAAGTTAGGTCTCTCAAAATGCAAAGTTGTGTGCACACTTGCAGTACATAGAGATAAGCTAAAGAAGGAAGATAATTCAGGTCTAATTGATGCATCTTTATATAGAAGCTTGATTGGAAGTTTGTTGTTTTTATGTGCAACAAGACCTGATATTATGTATATAACTAGCCTACTCTCAAGGTTCATGAATGCACCAACTGCATTGCATTTCCAAGCAGCAAAAAGAGTCTTAAGAAACATAAAAGGCACTCTTGATTTTGGCATTTTTTACAAGAGGAGCACTAAAATAAAGCTACTTGGCTTTACAGATAGTGACTGGGCTAGATCAGTAGATGATATGAAAAGTACTATAGGGTATTGCTTCACACTTGGTTCAGGCATTGTATGTTGGAGTTCAAGGAAGCAAAATTCAGTTGCTCAATCAACTGCAAAAGCAGAGTATATAGCTGCTTCTGCTGCAGTTAATCAAGCTCTTTGGATGAGGAAGATTTTGGAAGATTTGAATCTTAACCAAGACAAAGCAACTACAATTTTATGTGACAACAAATCAGCCATTGCCATGGTCAAAAATCCTATTTTTCATGGAAAAACCAAGCATATCAAAGTTAAGTATCATGCCATTAGGAAGATTGAAAAGGAAGAAGATGTTCAATTGCTTCACTATGGAACTGATGAACAAATGGCAGACATATTTACAAAGGCATTGCAGAAGGGAAGATTTGAAATGCTTAGAGACAAACTTGGAGTCACTAACAGTATCTGCCTCAAGGAGGAGTGTTGTTGATTGTTGAAACAAACCTTTGATGCAACATGCTGTTAGTCTAGTTTAATGATATTTTGCTTTGATTTTTTGTATTTTATAATGATTATAATCTCTGTAAAAGCTCCAGAATTTTGTAGAAGATTTGGAGAAGTTAGCAACTTGTGGTGAAGCTTATAATTAGACAACCAAACTTCCTTAAATTAAGGGGAGTTAGTAAGATGCTGTATGAACTTTTTGCTGTATAAATATGTCTGATATAACTAATGAAAATATAACCTTTTCCAGCTCTAGAATTTGCACTTTTCCTCTCTAAACTAAGTCCAAAAACACTAATACTCTGCAAGGGACTCTGGTGAAATTTGGCACTGTTAGGTCTTTGATTGTACAAATGAGTTTTGATATGAAAAATGTAAATCTAACATTATTCGGGTATTTCCTGATGGAAAATTTTCACCAACTATTTGCAACTTAAATGGGTGCAAGAGTAGGACTTTTCAAAGCATTCAATCATCGCCGTAAGCCATAGACTTTCAGAAAATAAGGCAAGCACTTCAAACTTTGCTCTTTTTTTCCTTTGGCCAGTGAGGGGTAGAGTGGGTTGTCCTCCCAATTCTACTTCGAAATAAAGTATTGTCTTGCTTCTTTTCATCTTGGTTTCTCTTCTAATATATGTATTCCTTTTATAAGTGCCTCATACAGGATACAGGAGTCACTAAGGTATGAAGATCATGAAGAAGGGTGAGTTCCTCGAACAGTGGAATGTGAACTAACTGAGGATCTTGTGGGCGTGCATCCCTGGGGATGTGGTGACTGTTACTGGAATTATTAGAACAATTAATAATTATGTGGATATCGGAGCTGGTGAGATGAAAAGTTTTCTATATTGGATTTTGCATGGCAATAATTCAAGATTATTGGAACTCTTTTATTTTAAACATGATTGGATTTTGCATGACAATAATTCAAGATTATTGAAACTCTTTATTTTAAACATAATATTTCATGATTAATTACTATTTCATATTTAGAATATGGTATGCAGATCAAACTATTTGCAGTTCTAGCATAGTCATCTACAATCTGTAACATTTGCAGGAAAATCAAAAGGCAAAAACCAAGGATTTTACTATTCGTAACTAGAAGCGGTTTCCATAAAAAATTCCACGTCACAATCTACATCTTATGATTTGCAAGATCCCAAGTCTAATGCTAGAGCTACGGATTTGTCTGATTTGTTTTCATTCTCTTCTAGGGGTTTGGAATTTATTGCGAAGTTCTATGAAGAATATGGTACAGACATCTTCCGGCAAATAATTCAATCCATTTGTCCTTCATTCTATGGACATGAACTTGTTAAAGGTACACTCATCTGCCAAACTAATGTTCCCCTTCATTTTCTGTACCATTTCAAGCACATTATAAGCATTAAAAAGTGGAAAAGTTGCCCATCTCGGTAACCTGTAGCAAAAAAAAAAAAAAAAAAAAAAAATCAAACAACCACAAAATTTGTTTGAATTTCATGAATAAAATATTAATCTATCTTAGACCATGAAATTCAAATGTTCCCTTTGCTAATGCTAGTTCTTTTATTTTTATGTGCTAATCGTATCTTCAGTCATGCATATGAATATAAGGATTACCAAGTTCTCTCCAGTTCTGTATCTGATTAGCCTTTTGAGCTTGGTCATTAACCTTAATAGTGAAGTATGCATACATTCTGATTTTCTGTCTTTGAATAGCAGGAATAACATTAGCTCTGTTTGGAGGTGTACGCAAGCATTCAATGTATCAGAATAAGGTCCCTGTTAATGCTTCTTACTTTTCTTCTTTTTGCTATATTAATTTGTGATGTATTGGTTAGTTTATTTCAAAAGATGCCTATTGTTTTCAGTTCTTGCTTTGGTGTTATATATGCACTTAAGACATGTCATTTGTGAACTTTGGTGCAGCAGCATGGTTGCTTCATTATGACTTGGAGGTCTATATTCAAACCATGGGATAGCTTCCTTGCATTGCAAGGTGAAGACTATGTACATCTGACCCTCCACAAAACCTAATGTGGGATGCCCATACGCTAGGACATCAACTTTTTAGAAGACAAATAATGATGGTAAGCTTTGGTGGAATAGCTTCTCTGTAAAAAGCCGGGGAATTAGATAACCCTCTCCCAACCTTTACAAAATGGGGGATCTTGTGCACTGGGAACACCCTTTAAGATGTAAGATCAGAAGGCTGTGTACTTAATTGATCCAAAATTCAGGAATTTAGTGAGCTGGTATTCTCACGAATGTGGCTGCAGAAGGGAGCTTGTTGTGTTGACCAAGAAATAGGAAGGAACTTGTTGAAGTGTAATGCTTCCAACTGTCGATGTCTAAGTGGGTGTTTGGCAAAGCTTTTTATGCAACTGTTAGCATTTTTATTCCCAACAGCTGCATCAATTCTGTTTGATTATTTTTTTTTCAATGATAGTTGTTAGCTGTTAGATAGTTAAATAGCTGCTGTTCACAAAAATTTCAATTTGGAGTGCTTTTATTTTAAAAAAAAAAAAAAAAAAAAACTCCCACTTATTTAAATAAAAAGACTAAATTACCCTATTAAAAAATTTTACAATAACTAATTTTTTTTAACAATATATTTAATGTTTGCTTATCTACTGTAACATTTTATGCTTATGTTTTTCTTTCTCTTCTGTGTTTGTTTGGAAGTGCTAAAATTACCTAACCTATTGTACTTCAAAATTTAAAACAATGAAATGTAATATTCTCTTTATTCTTAATGGTCACTAAATATATTAACAGCAACAATTAATAATAATTTTATAAAATATTTACAATAATAAATTATCAGCTAATAGCTAACAATTGTTACAAACAACTAAACAAAACGGGCCCTAAATTTTTGGGTGTTAGATGACTTTTATTGAGAATAGAAATCTATGTTGTGGTGTAGCTTTAAGACTAATACTATAGAATCAAAAAGGCCATTGTAGAATTTTAATTTCATAAGTAACAATTAAAGATTAGGAAAAATACCCCAAGGTAGGAATTTTCTTATGCTAGACTGCAATGAAATGAATGCTGGTGTTGGATTTAAGAGCAAAGAAAAGGGAGAAAGTGAGCAGAAACAAGTGCTCTTTGCTGAAGCTGATTTCATTCATTAAAACAAACTTTTACAAGCCTATTTATGATATTTAAGAAAAGCAAAATAAGTACACAGCACCATAACTTGAACTCCCTTACTTAACTTACTAACTTTTACCTAACAAGTATGGTGCAGTTAGCTAATTGAAACTTTAAGCAACTATGACTACTCAATATGCTACATTGAGATTACATCATTACATTTCAAAAATAACAAAATGAGTTTTCTAATCTTGACAACAAAAGTATCAATCTCAACACTCTTCCTTTATATTTTTGCCGGAAACACCAAGATTTTTCTTCAATGTTTCAGTCCACATTTTGAACAAATCCTTGACTTGTATACTAGCAGCTATAATCTTCAGACTTCCAGAGGCTCATCTTCTTCTTGTTTTTGTTTGTTTTTGAGAACATTTCTTTTAAAAGTTGTTGCCAAACTCTGGTTTTTGAAACCTTGTCACAACTCTTATACACATGGATCAGAAAGTTGCATTTTTCTTGCAAGCTTTCAGATCCCAGAACATATGAATTAGTAGAAAATTCAATTTCTGAATCAAGAACAGCTCTTGAGACTTGATTTTTTGAATCAGCTCTTGATTTTCCATTCTCTTTATTTCTTTTCCCATCATCAAGTTTAATATCAACAGCACTTTGATTTCCAGAATCCAAGATTAACAAAAAACTCTTATCTATCATCTTGACACAAGCAATTTCACAGTCATTTTGATCAAAAATAGTACAATGACTATTTCTAAACACCAAAGAATAACCTTTTTCTAGCATTTATGCCACACTTAGCAAATTTTGAGCCAAACATGGAATAAATAAGACATCATAAATTAATTTCATGCCTTGTTTTGTTTGAATAGCAATTGAACCTTTGCCTTCAACTTGAGCAACATCTCCATTGCCTAACTTAACTTTAGTTCTGAAATTTTTGTCTAGAAAAGTGAAAAGAGTCACATCCTTAGCCATATGACTTGTACAACCACTATCCACAAACCAAACTTGACTTTTCTTTCGATGCGAAACCTAAGACACCATAAATAGATGATCATCAAGCTGAATTTGATTTTCTGCTATGTTAACTTGCTGATGGGGAGGTTGCTGCACTTGATTTTTCTTTATTTTACAAACTTTGTCAATATGACCATATTTTTTTGCAAAAATCACATTGAGTAATTGCCCAACAATCTTCTTCCAAGTGATTTGTTTTCTTGCAAATACCACAAGGAGGGTATGTGCCTTTCCTTCCATATTTGTTGTTTTCAGCATTTTGCTTTCTTCCTCCACCACTTGATGAAGCTTTTCCTTTTTGACTTGCAAGAAATGCTCCCTCTGTAGTGCATTCCTCTCTATTTTCTCGCCTTTTCTCAACAGCTTGCAGAGTATTGATGAGCTTTGTTAAAGACAGTTGAGTAAAGTCTTTTGAGTCTTCAAGAGATGAGATTTTTGCCTCAAATCTTTCATGTAGAGTAACCAGCACCTTCTCCACAATGCTTCGGTCTGACAACTCCTCTCCCAAAAGTCTTATTTGATTGACAATCTTCATAATTTTAGCAGCATAATCCTTGACAGTTCTTATTCTTGCATCTTCAAAACTTCAATCTCTCTTTCTTAAATTTAAAACTTGCATTTTCTTTGCTCTGTCACTTCCCAAATACTCTTCCCAAAGCTTATCCCAAGCTTCTTTGGTTGTCTCACAAGCCAAAATTGTCATACAAACAACCTCAGACATAGCTAATTGTATGCAAGAAAATGCCTTGTACTTCTTTGCACATTCCTCTGAATGATGCTTCATCTGAGCTATTGTTGGATTAGCTCTTACGGGAGGAGGATCTCTTCCTGTCTCCACAACATTCCAAAGTTCTAAACCTTTGAGATAAGTCTTCATTTTGACAACCCAAAGCTGATAATTTTGGCCATCAATGATTGAAGGTGAGCCAGCTCCAAAGCCACTCGAAGCCATGACAACTTTTCCAATTTTATGTTTTATGGTGGACGAAACCTTACTTGTTTTCTCTCAAACACTCAAAAAAGCTCTGATACCACTGTTAGATTTAGGAGCAAAGAAAAGAGAGAAAGTGAGCAGAAACAAGTGCTCTTTGCTTGAGCTGATTTCATTCATTAAAATAAACTTTTACAAGCCTATTTATGATAATTAAGAAAAGCAAAATAAGTACACAGCACCATACCTTGAACTCCCTTACTTAACTTACTAACCTTTACCTAACAAGTATGGTGCACTTAGCTAATTGAAACTTCAAGCAACTATGACTACTCAATATGCTACATTGAGATTACATCATTACATTTCAAAAATAACAAAATGAGTTTTCTAATCTTGACAACAAAAGTATCAATCTCAACAGCTTGTCCCCTTGTATCTGCGTTATTAACAGGCATGAAATCGGGTAAGCCTTGAGCGCTATGATTTCTATGTTATTGTTGCAACAAGAAATTATTCAATGATAATGCTTAGCATTACATCTCCTAATAGGTGCAATGGTCCTAGCAGACGGTGGATTGTGTTGTATTGATGAATTTGACAAAATGTCTGCAGAACATCAGGTTGGTCTTGGATTGCTGATTGGTTGATAGTTCTTTGCTCTTTTCACTAGAGCGCTAAGAATGTGATTTACTTATGTTGGGATTGCTCTAACAGTATGATTTACTTATACTGGGATTACCATAGGCCGTTCAGGAAGCCATGGAGCAACAGTCTGTCTCTGTTGCAAAGGCTGGCCTGCTAGCAAGAACTTCTGTTTTAGCAGCAGCAAATCCTGTTGGTGGTAATTATAAGTAATTACTCCATTTGGATTTGTTTGGTTATTTTTTGTCATAAGACTATAATTCTGGTGAAAGTACGATATTGTAGAAAAGATGCGTGTTATGACAAACATTCCAAGTTTTTGCAATCTGACAGAATAACAGTTCTAGCAATACCAGCTCTCATATTTCATATTTGATTTGGTTTTCATATTTCTTGATAAACCTGATGAAGTACTGGATAAACAAGTCTCAGACCACATCATGTCATTAAGTTATCCTGTCCGACATCCTACGCGAGCTTTTGAATTGAAAACATACTTGTGATATCTAATTAAACGTGAATTCATTGTGGAGCATTAAAAATTTGATGAATAGACCTGCTTTTCCCCCCTACATTTTTGTGGATGTGTTTTGTCTGTCTGTTTTGAGCCTGCTCGTGAGTCTGTCATAAACATGTATATAGTTAATTTCACAGGAACTTTCAAACACAACTTGTATAATAAGTAATTTTAATAGAACTGATTTAGTTGTTATTTGCATTACATGGAATATCTTGTACATATCTATCAACAACGCATCTCACCTTAAAGTATAAGATGGAATAAGAGACTATTGACATGTAATGAAGACCTTATCAGGCAATTGGAGTATCTTGTTTAGCAGTTGAATTCATCGCTCTGCAAGACTGCACACAAATTTGGATAATTTTCAACATTGTTTCTTGAGGATATGAAAGATTCAATGTGTCTATTTTACAGCTTCATGCAGGATGTGAGGAACATGCACCAGCACCAAAAAAGCTAAAGATAGGTTGTGTTTGTGTGCTTTTCTTTTCTACCTTTATGGAAGGTGGACCTGTATAGTGTTTCTGCTTGTAGATGAATCTACCTATACATAAAGTGTTTCTTCTGACACGTGTCCTGAATATTCAAAGTGCACCATCACAAAGCAATGGAGGCATAGATATGAGGGTAAGTGATTCTTTAATTTCAAACCTGAGACTTGAACCAAAGAAGAATGTTGATTTCACTCCTGTGCCTGGTCTACTTCTTTGCTTGTGCAAGAACTTATCTTCCCAAGGTGATTTGGCGTGATGTTTACCTTGTGAATTTGATACTCTTTGTGCTTATACATTTACAAATATATGCTACTGCAAACTTACGTGTTTATATTATTTGTTTCATTGATATAGGATGTCAAGACCAGCAGCTGAAATCGCACAGAAATATATTCTATTTGCGACTTAGAGACCATAATACATCAGCTGATGGTACACCAATGACAGCAAGGCAATTGGAAAGTCTGGTGAGGCTTGCTGAAGCTCGAGCTTGGTTAGAATTGAGAGAAGAAATAACTGCACAAGATGCAATGGTAGGTTATATTGTTTAGTTAAGCTAAATGTTATATTGCCATTTTTTTTAATCACTTTTTGAGGTCAAGGAACCATTTGACAAATCTGGAATCTTGTTTCAAAGCTCCATGCAGACTAAAAGTATTGATATAACAAGATTTATGCATGAAGGTGTTAAAAAATTTTCATGAACACGAGATAATTTGATACTACCTATTCTAGATGTGATCATGCCCTGAATATTAACAGGAACCATTAGTTTTCTTCAAGGATGTGGATACGCACCTTCTAAACAAGCCTTAAGCTTGATGTTTCACCATTCCTCAATGTCTTAGACGTTTAAAACAAAGTAGCTTCCAATTCATTTACTTCATAATCAAATTGTCATTTTCGGAATCTGCTTTGCAGGATGTGGTTGAAATGATGAAAGAGTCCCTGTATGATAAGTATCTCGATGAGAATGGTGTTGTGGATTTTGGTTGGCGTGGTGGAATGAGTCAACAGAAGAAGCAAAAAGTTTCTTAGTGCCCTCAATAAGCAGTCAGAGTTGCAGCAGAAAGATACATTTATAATTTCTGTATGAGCAATTATTCCTCTGTGCTGGATAGCAATTAAAATGTTCCCCCTAAAATCAACTCATCCTCTAATGTGTTTCGTCGGTATTTCAGGAAATATATAGTTTTATAGGAATGGCCTAAGAATTCCAGATATCGACACATTTGTGGACAATTTACAGTGTTGGTTATCTACATAAGATAGGACCAAAAACATTTCAGGTACCATGTCGTGTAATCTGGCAATCTAAACATAACGTTCTACTCTTAGCAATAACCAGATAGTGCAATGTTAATGCTGAAATAAAACTTATTTTCTGTGGATACGTCTTGAACCGTCAACAGTGACAGAAATAATTCAATTAGCTAATGCTCATTTCAGTGACTAGCTGCAAGCAACTTTTGTTTAATGACAGCTTTGTGATGCAGGTGCTAACAT
>CANTUT010000450.1:142500-147500 GCA_947687605.1 Reutealis trisperma
ATCTCCACTAATGGAATTCACAAATTAAGAGAGATCAATAGGTCTTGACTAGGGTTGTAATGGGGCTAACACAAGGTATTTTTGGCTAAACAAAGAACAGGCTAAATGAACAAAAGTGAAATAATTATGCCAAGTTTACAAAATCAATAGCTCAAATAAAAGAATTATATTAATGAAGGATCCTTTTCATCTTAAGCACTATTCTTTTTCAATGTTTTCTTCTTTTAAGCCCACCTCTTCTTCTTTTTGTTCCTTTTTTTTTTCGCCAACAACATTATTCTAAAGACAAGCAAGAATTACTAACTTTTATTGGTTCAATTTTCTTGCTTTCCCCCAAACTTATTTTAAGCAGAAGGTGGTCTTTTATAATGAATAATACTCTCAGTTATTATAAATCCTTATTTTCTTTTAAAACTTCAATAATTCCCTTTTCTTCATTAAAATGTAAACTTGACAAAATTATCTCACAAACAGGGTGAAAGATAACAATTAAGGTTAATTAACAAAGAAAAGAAAGCTAAAATTATCAAGGCACAAAGGGGTAAACTAGGAAAAAAATTAAAATAAGGGTAGATACAAGTAACAGGCTAAACAAACAATGCCTAAATCATATCTCTCTTTCAAAATGAATTCAAAATTTCGCCTCAAAAGTTTGCAAAAACATGTTCTAAGATAGGTGAGGCAAATGAAGATAAAAATGTGTAGAAGCCCTCTCTAAGTAAGCATACACAAATTCAATGCAATCAATATAATGCAAAGCAAAGCAAAACATAATCTTAATAAAAGTTAATTTCTTACCCAAAATAGTTGCTCAACCTGAAATACTTTAATAAATTGTTCATAAATATCAATTATAATCTATCATTGGCCTTTCATCAAATTATTTAACACAAACATATTTTATCAATAAAAGAGTAAAAAATTTTAAATTTATTCATCAAAACACAAAAGAAATTACTGAAAACAAAAAACAAACTAAACCTCCCCCAAACTTGCAATGGACATTGTCCTCAATGTCAAAGAAACAAACTAAAAGAAAGAAAATACTCCCTCTTGTAGAAAAGTGGATTCCAAATTATAAGCAGGATGTGGATTTCACTTTCTTGCTTCCTGTGAAACATCTTGAAACAACACTAAAAGCAAGCATGAGAAACTAATCACACAAAAAGAAAATATTAATTTTTTATTTTTTTTTATTTTTATTTTTTTTAATTTTTTATTTTGGAAACTAAAAAAAAAGAAAGAAGAAAAAAAATACAGATGCGTATCAAGAGCACAAAAAGTACTCTTTACTCAGCCATCTTGTATGAATAACTCTTGAGTTAGTTAGTTAGTTAGCTAGCTAGTTAGTTTTTTTTTTTTTTTTTTTGAAAAGGAAAATCACATAAATTTAAGATGCGTATCAAGAGTGCAAAAGTAACTCTTTACTCAGCCATCTTACATTTAGTGAATCGAACCTAAAACTTCGCTTGATCAAGTGCAACAAAAAAAAACACACACACAAAACAAAAAAAATGCGATTAAAAAAACTACAAGAGTTAGGGAACTTATAACCGGAGATTCAGATCTAGTTCTCGCTTTTTACTGCTATTGGCCCTGGGGTGCCAAACTACCTGCGCCATCAATGGATCAGGTTCATATTTAAAGTTTTGCAGTTGATCAATTAATTGATCAATAGTTGAAGTAGAGACTAAGATGCGTCGACTCGCTGGTGTCATAAAATCCTATTCCACAGCATGATCAAGAAAAGATAACAAACCATTATAAAAACCATCAACATTAAGTAATCCCAATGGCTTCTGAAGAACAGTTAATTGTGTCCAAGATGCAATGGTGAAAATATCTTCAAATGTTTCTAAACCACCAGATAATGCGATAAAAGCATCAGCATTGAGATTCATGTATGCCATTCGTTCGTACATGCTATTGACCTGTAACTCATTACCTATAGTTCCACCATGATTTGTTTATTTCGAGCCAAAGCCTTTAGAACTACTCCTAAGACTTTTCTACCTCTAATATATGCAGAACTTGCGACACAACCCCTTAACCCTAAACTACCTCCCTCAAACACTAAATCAATTTTTCGTTCAGCTAAAATCCTACCAAGTTCATTAGCTGCTATCAAGTACTCTCTTTTCTTGCCAGAGTTTGGACTACAAAAGACACAAATAGTTTTGAATTTGCGTGTTGAGGATTCTGCCATTTTCTCTCACAGATCTTTCAAAAGGATTGTGTGCATATTGACAATAATGAATGTGCATATAAAGAAACTAGAAGAGTAAAAGAACAGTTCAATGGGATAAAATAATTGTTGACAGAAAAAGTATAAAAACAAAAATGATAATAAAAACAAAAATAATCAATGTTGTGTGTACAAATGTTAAAAGAAATATTTGAAAAACTAAAAAGAAACAAACATTGAAAGACTAAAAAGCTAACGAAAGTAGAAAAATTCGTAGGATATATACAAAAGTCAAAAAGAAAATATTGAAAAGCTAAAAGTAGATATTGAAAGACTAAAAAGTTATTGATAGTAAAAAAAAATTTGCAGGAAAATAAAATCTAGGTACTAAAAAGTCAAAAAGTATTACAAGATGTAGAAAAAATAATAATGCATTAAAAAATATAAAAGAGTTAGTGATACACCTGATTATAAACAGTAGTTGTGATTTTGGCTCACATCTTCCTCTGGTTTTACGTCCAGTAATGGCTTACACGCCTTCTATGAGTCCAAGATAGGCTTCCCATCCAGTTTTCTTATTAATTGGCAAACAGGGTCTTTTATCATCAGATTCCCTAGACTGTAACGCTGCTTCTCTTCCTTGAATAATTCCCATAAATCTAAAAGAGTGTGTTGAACTTGTCCACAAGGATGCGTCTCAAGAGTCTGAAGGATATTATCCATAGACTCCTTACTCAGTCCATCCTTTATGAATTTAATTTTGTCTTCTCGATTTATGGATGTAAATCCAATATTTCTACAGCGTGTGTTGCAATTCCATCTTGCACACTTGTAGCAGACCCCCATTCTTTTAGCTCTCATCTTCTTTGAGTAAGAACTTCTCCCCGTACCTGGCAAACATTTAATAAATGAGTCATCAATCTCACCTGCCAATCGTACTTTGGCTTCTATGATCCAGCGAATATCCTCAGGAAGATTCAGACGCCTAAATGCCTTCATTCTTTCTAGTCTGCGTTCATCAATTTTCCTGAGTACATCTTAGGGAAGAGTTGGAAACCTGTTTTTTAGTGCTGCAAGAGATGCTTCCATATCTGATTAACTTAGTTAAGAAAATGAAAGAGAAAACTTACAACGAAATAACTAAACAGAAATAAAAGAAACCTAATAAAGAGAAAACTCAGATTTCCTCCTAATAAGTTATTTAATAACAACACTAAAGGAAAATTAAAATAGAACGAAACAAACAAAAGAACAAAAGAAATTAAAAAGAAGTAAAAAAGTTAAAAATTTGGGTTGCCTCCCAAAAGTGCTTTATTTATAATCTTTAGCTTGACTATAGCTAGATCTTCATCATGGAGGATAATACACAAAGTATATCATCTCGATAATTGTGGAAAGATAGACTTTTGCCAATTTTAATGAGTCAAGCCATCTTGATTTGAGCCTGCATGGAAAAAAATTAAAACAGAAATTATTTAATATTTTATAATTAGGCTTATAATTTTTAAAAACTTTCCAACGAGCTCTTTTTCTTGCTCTAAATTTTCTTAAGAAATTGAGATAGGAAGGTAGTGGAGTTGAATCAAGAGTTGGTGATTGCTCAGTTGATGGTGGTGAATGTTTCTTCTTTTCTTTCAAGTCATCAAATTGATATTCTTTATGGTCTGGCATATTTGGTGTTGTTTTCACTAAACAAACTGAAAGAGTTTCCTTTGAGTTCTCTTTTTCAAATACCTCTTTAATTTCCCCATTAATTTTAACTACTTCGCAGATATTATCCATAAGAGAAGAATATTTCTTGGGCAAATTGATCTCAACTTCTTCCTTTTTTTCTTGCTTGCTTAAAGTATCTGCTTGATCAATCATCTCTTCCTCATCATCACTCAAAGAAATTGCCAAACATTGATCTCTAGAATATTCTTCAATTTGACTTGTTAGGTTACCATGGCCTTGAGCATCTAATGGACTAACAAACTGTTCCATTTGTACATCATCATCTGTATTGTGACTAGCCCATTGATCCATCCTATCTTCCAATCTTTCACATCGTTCATGAGTAGCATTTATGAATCTTTCCAATGCTGCTTCATAAGATGGTTTGTGCTCCTCAAATGGTGCATGATCTTGAAAATCATCTTGATAAGGATACCATGAATTGCATTGGTTTTTCCAAGAAAAGTTTGAATAGTCACTCCATCCTGAGTTGATTGAAATATGGATAATTCTCACACATGTTATAATTTGGAAAAAATTGTACCTGTTCTGCATATTGGCACTCATAATTCAAGTGATTACCTCCACACAGATTACAACTGAAACATGAATTAAATAAAGTATTAGCATTAACTTTATCAATTAAGTTAACCAATGCATCAATTTTAGCATTTAACTTACTAAAACTATCCTCACCATACATGCTTACTGCTCTATTTAGCATCACTTCTCTGTTCCACCATTACAAGTTGTGGAAAGCCATCTTTCCTTTTTTTTTTATAAAATTCCTGTAAAATAAAAATAAAAAAAATAGAAAAGAAAATCAAAATCTAAAGTAATAGAGTATACCAATCTATTGATATTGTCAAAAATTGCCTTCCCCAGCAACGGCGCCAAAAACTTGTTGCGCGATTTCTGCAAGTGCACAGGTCGTGAACAAGTAATATAGTTGTGAAATAAGTGTCGATCCCACGAGGAAGGGTTGACAAGTACCAAAACTATTGAATATTCTATTATTTAGAAAATCAATTATGAAAAGTCGTATTTTAAGCTAAAGTAAAGTTCAAGTAAATAAATGATGATAATATGAAATAAGATTAAA
>CANTUT010000450.1:155000-157500 GCA_947687605.1 Reutealis trisperma
ACAACCAAGACCCATTCTATGTACATGTTCCTTAAATGTCTTTGGCTGTAAACCCTTAGTTAATGGATCTGCAATCATCATATCAGTAGCACTATGTTTAATAGACACTCTTTGTTTTTGAACTTCCTCCTTAACGGCAAAATACTTTAATTCCATATGTTTGGCACCTTTTAAATATTTGTCATTTTTGGAGAAAAACAATGCAGTAGAATTATCACAGCAAATTTTCAGTGGCTTGGTAATGGTGTTGACAACCCCAAGTCCTGAAATAAAATTCCACTACCATAACGTATGAACTGTGGCTTCAAAACATGCCACAAACTTTGCTTCCATAGTGGATGAAGTAATGACAAACTATTTAGCACTTTTCCATGATATTGCTTTATTTGCTAAAAGAAACAGATAACCAAATGTAGATTTTCTGCTATCAAGACATCTAGCAAAATCTAAATCTGAGTATCCAATCACCTCTAAATGATCAGACGTTGTATACATGAGCATATAATTCTTTGTTCCTTATAGGTACCTCAAAACTTTCTTTGCAGCTTTCCAATAGGCAATTCCTGGATTACTTTGATATCTGCCCAACATTCCAACCACGAAACTGATATCTTGTCTTGTACAGGTTTACAAATACATTATACTGCCCACAACTGAAGCATAAGGAATTGATTCCATTTCCTATCGTTCTACATCATTTTTTGGACATTGCATGAGACTAAATTTATGCCCTTTTTGGATAGGAACTATTCCTACTGAACATTTGTTCATGTTAAATCTCTCTAAAATTCTTTCGATATAAGTTTTCTGAGACAATCCTAACAATCCTTGTGATCTATCACGAAAAATTTCAATTCCTATCACATAGGATGCCTCTCCCATATCTTTCATTTCAAAATTCTTAGAGAGAAAATCTTTAGTCTCATACAGTATACCCAAATCATTAGCAGCAAGTAAAATATCATCAACATATAGGACTAAAAAAATAAACTTACTCCCACTGATCTTTTGGTATATACATCGATCAATAATGTCTTCTTCAAAACTAGAAGATGTTATGGTATCATTAAACTTGAGATACCATTGTCAAGAAGCTTGTTTAAGCCCATATATTGACTTCTTAAGTTTACACACTAATTGACCTTTTGTTGAGAAACCTTCATGTTGGTCCATAAACACTTCCTCTTCAAGATCTCCATTAAGAAAGGTTGTTTTCACATCCATTTGGTGTAACTCTAAGTCATATTGAGCCACCAATGCCATTATAATTCTTAATGAGTCTTTCCTTGAGATAGGTGAAAAAGTTTCCTTATAATCAATGCCTCCTTTCTGAGTATAACCATGGCAACAAGTCTGGCTTTACATCGCTCGATATTACCATTTGAGTCACATTTGGTTTTAAAAACCCATTTACACCCAACTCGTTTAGAACCTTCTAGCAATTCAATGAGATCCTAGACTTTGTTGTCTTCTATGGATTTCAACTCTTCTTTCATGGCATCAATCCATTTTTCAAACTCAGCACATTTTATGGTTTGTGAGTAAAAAACTGAATCTTTATTGATTCCAATATCAACATCAGACTCTTGCAAATAAACCACATAATCATCCGAAATGACTGACTTTCTTTCTCTTTGAGATCTCCTCAAAGGCATTTCTTGTAATTCATATGCAACAGTTGGCTGTGAGTTAGTTTCGTACGAGTGAGTTTCTTCATTCAAATTTTGTTCAGTATTTTCATTAATTACTAGAACAATATTTGGATCAATGTTTGTTCCTTCATTCAAATATTGTTAAGTATTATTTTGATCCTCATTAGTTACTAGAACAATATTTGGAACATTTATGCATGAAAAAGTCTTTATGGTTAATGGAACATCTAACCTTACTTCCTTAATATCCATATTTTGTCGTTCATCACTCCCACTAACTTCACCATTTTCAATGAATCTAGCATTTCCAGTTTCCACAATTTTAGGACTATGGCTTGGACAATAAAACCTAAATCCTTTAGATTTCTCTGGGTAACTAATAAAGTAACCACTTATCGTTCAAGAATCTAATTTCTTTTCATGTGGATTATAGATTCTTGCCTCTGCTAGGCAACCCCAAACATGCAAATGTCTTAAGCTTGGTCTCCTTTTAGTCCACAGTTCAAAAGGAGTTTTTGGAATTGCCTTACTAGGGACCCTGTTCATCAGATACATTGCAGTTTTAAGGGCATACATCCACAAGGATTTAGGTAGTGAGGAGTTACTCATCATACTCCTAACCATATCCATTAATATCCTATTTCGCCTTTCTGCCACACCATTTTGTTGAGGTGTGCCTGACATAGTATACTGTGCACATGTGACATGTTTTTCGAGGAATTTTGTAAATAGACCTGGACATTGTCCTGACTCATCATATTTCCCATAGTATTCACCATGTCTATCATATCTTATTATTTTTACCCTTTTGTCTAATTGCCTTTCAACCTCAGTTATATATACCTCAA
>CANTUT010000450.1:165000-289908 GCA_947687605.1 Reutealis trisperma
GTATTTAGGCTTTTTAATTAATTTAGGGCTGATTATAGGTAATTAAAAATACAATATTTTTCTTATTATTTTCATTAAAATTTTCCCAAAAACTTTTATTTAAAAATACTCATAAAATTATTTTATGCTTAAAAATTGCCTTTTTACATGAAAATTTATTTTACGAAAAATAAATTATTCATGCTAATGCATTTTATTCAAATCATTTATTTTAGAATAATAATTCATATTAGGGATATTAAAATTAATTTAACATGCCCCAAACTCATAAATCACGTCACACATGAATTTTCATACAGTCACACAATTTATCACAATAAGCCTAAATTCAAATAATTTGTTACTAAAACTCCTAAGGTAGATGTGGGTTGTTACAGTATATATATGTGTGTGTGTGTGTGTGTGTGTGTGTGTGTGTGTGTGTGTGTGTGTATATATATATATATATATATATACGCGCGCGCACACACACACATATATATATATATATTCGCGCACACACACACAGATATATATATGTGTGTGTGTGTGTGTGTGTGTGTATGTATACATATACATGTCCATATATATGTACATATATATACACATATATGTGCATATATATATACATATATATACACATATATGTTCATATGTATGTGTATGTGTATATATATGTACACATATATGCACACATAATGTATATATATGTACATATTTATACACATAAATGTGTATATATATGTACATATATATACACACATATGTGTATAGATATAGGTACATATATATACACACTTGTGTGTATATATACGTACATATATATAGACATATGTGTGTATATTTATGTACATATATATACACATGTATTTGTATATATATGTACATATATACACACACATGTATGTATATATATTTACAGATATATACACATATGTGTGTATATATATGTTGATATGTATGTATATATATGCACACACGTGTGTATATATAAGTACATTTATATGCACACACGTGTGTATATGTGCATACGTATATATGCATACACGTGTGTATATATGCGTACATATATATGCACACACATGTGTATATGTGCATATGTATATCTGCACATATGTGTGTATATGTGCGTATGTATATATGCACACACGTGTGTATATGTGCGTATGTATATATGCATACTTGTGTGTGTATGTGCGTACGTATATATGCACACACGTATGTATATATACATACATATATATGCACACACATGTGTATATATACGTACGTATATATGTACACACGTGTGTGTGTATATATATATATGTGTGTGTGTATGTGTGTGTGTGTGTGTGTACACACACAAACACACACACACATATGCACATACACACACACACATATATATATGTGTGTGTGTGTATGTGTCCATATATATATATATATATATATATATATATATATATATATATATGCACGTAATTGTTTGCTAATTTCTCATGTTTTTGCCTTTTGAAAAATTATATTGCTAATTAACATGGTATTATAAATACACTTGCAATAAATTGTTAATTTTTTAACCACATAAATTAGTGAAAATATTAATTTGTGTTATTGTGGCAACTTATATTTTTGAAATTTTGATATTAACTATCAAAATATAAGATAATATAATGTATTATATTATCCTAAAATAACAAATAATTATTATTTTTGAAAATTGACATTATGTTTAAACAAATAAATTGGTCAACTATTATTGTTAAAAAAAGTAAATAATTTTTCTTGTAAGAGGAAATATTTATGCTATAATTATAATTTTTAATCTTCTCGATCTTGATCTTTTTTATTAATAGTGAGACTTTTTCATCTTCTTATTTCTTTTCAATATTTATTATTTTTGTTTCTATCATTGATACATCTTAAATCTTTTTTACATGAAAACTTTAATTTTATCTTTTAGATGATCTTAGTCAGTCAATCTCACAGGAAAATATTATTATTTTTCCTTCATGCCAATCAATTTTTTGTAAAATTTGTTATAGTCTCTTTCTTTCTGCGATAAATAGAAAAAGATGTAATTACATTTGAAAATAAGAGATGAAATGATAAATATATGATAACTAAATTTTATATTGACATAATGTAACATGTTACAAAAGTGTACCTCTATAGATTTTTTGTATTTGTCAACTGTATATTCCATCAATATTCAAATATTTTCATATATATATAAACATTTGTTTCTATCAAATACTCGAAATTTTAATATATACTTATGATATAGAACAAATACTTGTTAAAAATGTGAAAAGAAAATATATGTTAATATATTTAGCGTCATTATTATTTCATCTGCCATATCTCTATTTCCCTTCTAATCCGATAGGTTAAACTTTAATTGTACATTTTATGCAAGATTCAAATTTTAAAAAAAATATACCATTATATAAATATAATTAATTCAAATATTTGTCTATATATATCATTTGGTTATTTATTTGAAATGATTTTCTTATTGTTTTTAGACTTACTTCCTGTTTTCATCTAAATCTTTTTATATTTGATTACAAAACTTTGCATTACTTTTTAACATCATGTCATTATAATTGATAATTTCATAAATTATAATCACATTATAAATAAACAAAAGGCTTCAAAAATTATGAAAGATAATATTTTGAAACAATATACTCACAAATCTTGTAACTCATTATAATTGATATATTTGGATTAATTTGAATAGTATTAATTTTTAATGTTGATAGTTAAAGCTTGGTTATAGCATAAAGAATTAAAAAATATATTAAATTTAAGTTAAGTGTTTCAATATTGATAGTTGAATCTTAGCTATAACTAAGAAAAAAAGTGAAATGCTGATGGAAAATTCTATCATTAATTATAAAATTTCCATTGGCAATTAATATTACTGACAGATGACTAATGTAAAAAAATGCTAGAGAATATTTGGTCAGCAAATATTTACTAATGAAATAATCCAATTGTTAGAAATTCACTGACGAAAACACAGTCGATGAATTATTTGAGAATCTTTCATGTATTTGTCGACAAAATATTTCTATGGGTAAATAAAAAGGTAAACTGTCAGTAATCCTCGTTATATTATTATAAATAATAATTTATAAATTAATTCTATCAGTAATCGGTCACTAAGTCCGCTAGTAAATAAATATTGCGTTAATGAATCCATCGCGGAATGAAAATAATATTAAATTAAAAATAACACTTCTGTCTATAATCCATCAATATATTTTTAATTGTAATTTTTTTACTTATACATATATATATATTAAATTAATGTAAAATATGAAATTAATTTTGTTAATTAAGATAAATGTACATGTGTACATAACATATACAAATAAAAATGTCAAAAATAGTGAAGAAAAAATCTACATAAGATCTGCTAAGTCATCATCATCACCCTTTTGATCTAGCAGATAATTATCAGAATGATCGCCATGAGAAGCATCAATAGCAGCAGGAGCAGTAGTAATACCATGGCTTGTAGGAGGCATTGACGGAGTCAGGACTGGAGGCATAAGAGTCTATAAATGAGGAGGAAGAACTATCCCAATCTACTCTGACAACAACTACAAGTAGTCTTGCATTGTGTGCATCCGAGCATCAATAGCATGTACATGTGCATGGTAGCTAATAAACCTTTCATCTGCTCATCTATCCACTTACTGATGAATGTCCTCGGCTGAAGGGGCTAGAGGGAGTGGGGCAGAAGAAGTGCTGGCACTTAAATGTCCATAAAAATGTGAGGCCTAAGAATCGATGCCATAAATCCTACCCTTCTCCGAGCCCTAACAACCTAAAGGAACAATTCTCTCTCATCCACCTAGTGAGGCTCACTGGATCTCGGCAGGCTAGAACAACTACTCATAGAGGTTCTAAGTATTCTCTTATAATTTATAAAATATTAGTGATTATCATAATACTATAGCATTTACTAAATCATTATAGAACATTTTATTTTAAATTTAATTGCTTTGTTACTTAAATTAATTTTCTAAGATCTAGTATCAACAAATGTCTGCTCATCATGCTTCTTCATGTTGTGTACACGAAGTCATCAACAGGCTGAACTTCACGTCCCAACTCATGAGTTTGTCATTACAAATCAATCAAATATATTAACATGCAAGTCATTCCAAAATTATATGAAATGGGTTATGAAATTATTCACTAATCGTCTAGCATGCTCCTTATGTAATATAGACCCATTAGTGTGCCTTGACAAACTAGAACCTGGACCACATTTCTCTGTCATTCTATTTGGGCTGGCTTGATGAGATAAAACCTGAAACTAGGGAAGTACCCCAATGTCTTTCCCAATTCTCCGATGTGTGAGGCCTCGCCTGAGCACTGGTCCAATTCGCCGAGGAATCGAAATGCTCTTTGGGAGAAACTCCATGATTGGAACTTGCTGTGAGTTCAGAAAATTGATTTTTGTCATTTGGAAGTTGTGAAAGGGAGTCGCCACTTTAATTTATTTATTTTAATTGGGAAAATTAAAGAAAACCCAAAATGATTGACTCCAAAAAATATTTGATTTATCCCAATGGAAAATACACTAATCCACGAGTGACCAAAGAGGGCTCGGGGATCAAGTTTTGGTAATTACACAATTAAGAAAATATAAGTTTCTTTAGTTTGGCTAAAAGTGCAAAATAACTCTTAAGAAAGGAATTTCGTGTATGCATGAACATGAGTATAATGATGCATGAAACAGATATATATGATGAGATGGAATGATAATTGTAAAGGTAAGATAAATCCTACTTAATTGTTACAATATCAAAACAATTGAATTAAAGAGGATCTTTTCTCTAGCCCTTATGGTACTAGGAAAAACACACATTCCTCAACTAAGCTTATTCAAAATCAGAAATAAAAGATTAATATAAATTAATCAAAATAAAAAGGGAAAAACTATTAATAAAAAGATTTTGGAGTTGATATCTTTCAGAATGGTAGCCTGCGTATCCTATTGAATATGAATCAAACCCCATGCAGTTCTCCCTTCTTGTGAAGGAGGGGTTTTAAAAATGTGTTGGTTTGCTTATTAACTTAATTCTAATTCTTAAATTAATAAGTTTTAGATCTTTTCAGTTTTAGATCTAAAGAGAATTCTATATCTGAATTTAGAATTTTAAAATAGGAAAGGGATTATACCTTTGCTTTTCTTGGCTTTCAAACGAATGAAACTAGTTTTGCTTCGAATCTCAACTCCACCTTGAATTCAAAGGAAACTTGGAATCTAGATTTAGAAGCAGCAAATGTGTGAGTATAAGAACGAAAATATGCTTTGAAATATGCCTCAACTGCTTTAAAAACTCTTGAATTGATTTAGAATGCCTTGGAAGTCATGCCAAATGAGGCTAGAGGAAGATCCTATTTATAGAGCTGCCAGATGAGGATCCAGCAGTACGGACGGCGGCACCGGCACAGCGCCGGCGGCACGGCCGACGCGTCGGCAGCCTGGATGGCACGGAATGTGTGTCGCCTGATCGCTGGCCTCCTCTTGGTGCAGCGCATGGTGGCAGGGCAGAAATCCAGCGGCATAAAATGCGGGCAGCACGTCAAACATGCCTCCCAGATGACAGCGCGCCACTCGCGCGGTTCTATCTATTTCTGTCCGTTTCAGGCCCATTTCAGCTCCGATTCGAGCTTTATTTGATTATGTGGGTTCATAACTGGAAGACGGTCCACTAGAGGTGCATTTTTGAGGGTTCACAGCTGCCCCCTTATCTAATTTGGCCAGACAGAGGCTGAATATGATAAGTGTGAACCGGAAGGCTTAGGATGCCATTTCGAGAATTCTGAATGTCCCTTTCAGTATTGGGATTTGTACAAGAGCTTCATGTCTAATTTTTGGCTATTCTGATTCTGTTTGGACTATTTTCTAATTTTCAAGCTATTTTCAAGAGATTATGAACTCCGATCGAGACCCCGTCTGTTTTGAGAGATAGATAAAAATCACGCGGATTCATTTCTTCAAACGAAACTGAATTCTGATTTAAAATAAGTTTGTTATGGAAAAACCATGTGAACTGGACTTGCGAATCAAAAAAGTAAAAAGATGTTATGAGAGGGGGGGCCCACCTCTACTTTTATATAAAGCTTAACTTCCTTCACTTTTTCTCATAACTTCATCTTCACTCTCTCTCTTCTTTTCTGTCTCTCTCTCTAGCTTTACTTTTCTTCTCCCAAATTTTCCTCTTTTTTTTTTTTTTTTTTCTCTCTTTTACTTTCTCCTTATGGATATCTTCAATCAGCCAGCAACGGGTGCTCAGGATCCGGAGAAATTGCTGAAGGAGCCAGATCAGCACGCCAGCTTTATTGGATCTCTTAAAGTATGCTTTCTTTTTCCTGCATAGTCAGTAAGAATTATGATAATTATTATTAATAATAATTTAATTTAATTTTTTTTTACAAAAATTACAAAGAACACATTTAAGGCCCAAGGGTGGCCATAGTGTCATGGAGCTGGTATGCATTTATTTGACTAATCAAAAGGCTGTCCGTCTGTGTCTCGAGCCATCTGGACTGCTCAGGTGGCTGGAGCTAGATGTTAAGCAGCCAGTTAATACCATTATAGTCCGGGCATTAGCAGAGCATTAGTGGGATACTACAAACACATTCCACCTTTCCTGTGGCGAGATGACAGTCACTCCCTTCGAGTGGAGCATGCTTACTAGTATGCATTTTAGATCTCATCCTCTTAAGTTTTATTCTTCATGGATCGAGCGCTCTTCTATAGAGATGACTGCTCTGATTGAGGCTGATCCCCCTCGTAGGAACCTAAATGTCCCATGTTCTTGGCTTCATCAGGCCTTGATGACCATGGGTCAGACTCCTAGTCAGTATGGTGTTGATCAAGGTGCTAGACTTTGCGCCTTGATTATCTTGAGCTGTACCTTTCTACATAACAATAAGGACTGCATTAATCTGAATATCCTATGATCCTTGGAGAACCTGGATGAGATTGGGGAGTTTAACTGGGGAAGTGCTAGTGGTGCTATGTATCATGAGCTGTGTAGCATTTCCCATGGCACGCTTTGCGGTCATGGTGGTACCTCCATTGTGCTTGAGGTGAGTATTACACTCTAGTATTTTGTTGTCTAATCTCTGCCTAGTGATTGATAAAATTCTATTTCTTGTAGTATTGGGCTTATGAGCATTTTTCGATGCTGACTCCATCACTGAGAGAGCCTAGTGCTATTGATCCCTCTTACGGATGCATTTGGAGGGCGTCCAACAGACCTTCCTTCATGTCATAACAATTTGATCAGTGCAGACAGATCTTTGCTACTGTGACCGCAGACCAGGTATTTCTTTGTTTGAATATTACTATTTTATCTTCTACTGCTGCATATTGCAATTTGTTTGCAGGTGAGATGGACGCCATTGATTAGGTTTGCAGAGTGGATTCTTGACCGAATCAGGCCTAGCATGGACTTGTCCTTTTGTCAACTTTTACTCCGTTCTGAGTCATTGAGGATATTCTACTTGGGAGAGAGAGTAAGGGCATAGGTTACAGGAGAGAGAGTTATGCCTCAGCCCCTTCCAGCAGATATGAGGTTTGGGCTAGCCATCTTGGAAGAGGATGATTGGGCTACTGGAGTTTCTTGTCCGGATTTTCTATTGCCGAACATGGACTATGATGAGTTCTGTGAGGCATCCCTGATGCGGGGGACACCTCCCTTGGATAGATTGCGAGGACTGTCACATTGGAGATCTAGTTCAACGTCTTCCCAAGGTCTTTCCTCCAGAGTTGGGAGCTTGTCACGGGCTGGCGGTACTATTTCGGTTGGCAGCATAGGTCCTTGGGTTGAACCTTTAGGTGTTATGGCTGGCCATTCAGGTTTTGCAGCTAATCCTTCTGGGATTGGCCCTTCAGGGGCTAGCGGCTCTGCCCCAGCTCCAGCTCTAGATGCTTCAGTGGGAGGTCCGACTAATTCAGTTCCCTTGCCTGCTAGTCTTATCCGCTTGCCAGCTTATTTGGATTATTTCTCTGGTGACAACCGATTATGACATTACCATCTTCCTGATGAACGTCCAGCCTTCTTTCCTACTATTTTGAAACTGTGATAGAGGTAAACATTTTGTTTGGCTAGAACTTTTAGCCTTTTTGACAGTTTGCCTTGTAGTGATTCTCATATTTCTTTCTTCTTCAGGTTCCCATGGAGTTTGTTCGCTATCACTACGACCTCTTAGGCCGATATGCATTTGCTTTGACCTCTTTTCTGCACGAGAGGGATATATCAGAGGATAGTCACAAATAGGATATGCCCAGGCAAGGATGCCGTAGACCCAAGCATGGTTGTTAGAGACCTGTTTTGTCAGCTTTTGCTTTTTCCCATATACTGAGGACAATGGATGTATGCATGATATTTTGAATATATGCGCTTTTATGCTTATGTGACATTTTGGAAATGTATGATATGTTATGACTTTATGTATGTTTTGAATGACATGGGTGCATGGTATGAATGCAGATGTTTGACTGAAATAAGCAGTTCCATTACGCTATACCTTACGCTTTTCTCTTATTTTCTGCTTGATTTTGAGAAAAATGAATGATTTTAAACTCGAAATCTTGAGAAATCATGTAAAAACTTATTTTGAGGAAAGGAGGCAGAGGAGGGTTTGGGTGGCACGGTTGGCATGCCGCTAGTACGGGCGGCATGGTTACTGTGCCGCTGCCTCAAGCGGCATGTTCAGCGTGCCGCCGTCGAAGCGGCATTGCTGGCGTGCTACTGTACAGGGCAGCATGCTTATTGTGCCACGGCAGCGGTATGGCAGGTCATAATCTGTCTATTTAAACAGTTTTTTTTGTCCATTTTCAGTCCGTACCATTGATTTCTATGCCATCAAAAATCACTTTCAAACACTTTTTGCTCTCCAAAAATTTTTTATTTTTATTTCTCACAATAGAGCCCTATTTCAGCCATGCAATGTTCTTATGGTGTAAGAATCTCACAAAAGTTGAGAGGATTAATCTGGGAAAATATGGGGTAAGCGCTATGTCCACCCTAAGAGGAATAAAGGTTGATTGGGAATTTCTACACACTTGCTTGCACTTTTGGGATCCAACTGCCCATGTCTTCAGGTTTGGGGCATTTATGAAAGAGATGTGTCCTACATTTGAGGAATTTTCTGTACTGCTTGGATCTGATTCAGAGGCTATGCTGGCTACTCCTATTGAGAAAGTTGGATATTTCAACTCCTTCAAAGGACTTTTTAACTTGAGTATTGCGGCTGCTAGTCCCATGGTGGTGGATGACTGGGTAGATCTGACTGCTGTGATAGCAAAATTCCATGATCCTAAGGATTTTGAGGATGATGGGTGGTTCCATTTGAGGATGTAGGCTCTATCCTTTTGTCTGACTGCTGGATATATTTTTGTGAGCCCTACTGGTTGGGGCGATGCCAGAGTTACTAAGCTGATTCCACAAATGGAGGAAGGAAGATCTATTGTAGCTATAGTACTGTCTGAGACCATTATGAGTTTGGACAAATCTTGCACTTCTGATGGGCTGTGGTCAATTAGCCCTATTATTCTTTAGGTTAGTTGAAATCTGACTTCTAAATGTTCGTTCAACTACTTTCTATGTTTATGCTTATCTCTTTTGCACTTTTTAGATTTCGCTGAGAGATCATCTCCGAATAGTTGGACCTCCCACCAAGGTGGATTATTCTGATGACTTGCTGTGGAGGTTCGAGTGGTATAAGATCAGAAGATTCATGACCATGAGCTTTGGCTACAAGATGGTCTATCTGTTGGGGTTGAGGATGGTGACCTTTTACTAGGCTACTAGGGTTATGAGTCAAATGGGACACAGTCAAGGCGTGCCCCAGATGGCGCTCTATTTGAATTTGTTTTAATTACCAAGACTATTGCCCGAGCTGTCAGAAATGGATGGGTAAGGGGTTTTCATGCTGTTCGCCCTGCTGACCAAGGCAGTAAATCCATGTAGTACATTGATTGGTGGATAGCCAACTCCTGAAAATCAAAGAAGCCTAAAAGAGCTGCTATTCTTGAGGAGATAGAGGAAGAATCATGATTATTTGTTATAGCTTAGGGCAAATTTTAACCATGCCTTTATTTTCTTTCAATGTTCCAAAGTTTAAATAAGACAAAATAAGACATCATTTCATTTTTTATCTCTTTTGTGGCTCTAACTTTTGCCTAAGCTGCCCTTTCGGGTTTTCAACTTAGCGAGCTTTTTATTTTTTATATTTTTTTTGTGACACAATTAAGAGCCGAGTGAATGTAAAAATGAAGAGTTTTATTGATGAATTGGACCAAACCCCCATGGGTTGCCTACGTATCTCCTTACAATGATTTATGATTTTTATTCTTTTTTCCTCTTTATGGAGAATCAGGTCCATGTAGTTCTGACTTTGAGGAAAAGAATATGAATGCTAAGCATGATTTTACAATGCTTGCAAGTGCTATGCATGAGTTACAAGGATGCTTTATGCAAAGTATCTCTTGAGTTAATCCAGGTTGCATAGGCTAGCAAATTCTATGCCATCCAAGTCTGTAAGGATTGCAGCTCCTTAGGATAAGATCTTCTTGATTAGAAACGAACCACTCCAGTTTGGTCTGAATTTTCTCTTTGGATCATGAATAGGTGCCCTTATTTCTTTCAAGACAAGGTGACCCTCTTGCAATCCTCTGTCCCTGACTCTCTTATTGAAATGTCAAGCCAGTTTCTGTTGATAACCTTGCATCTGATATAAGACATCCATTCTCTTTTCGTCGATGGCTAGAAGTTGGTTATGGTAACCTTTTGCCTATTCCACTTTGTCCAATTGACTTTCCCTCAAAATGCGAGTTGACTTTATTTCTACCTCGATTGGTAGGACGACTTCCATCCCATACACCAAAGAGTAAGGTGTAGCATCGGTCGGAGTACGTACTATTGTTCTATATCCCCATAAGACATATGGAAAATGCAGGTACCAATCCTTATGGTTATCAGCCATCTTTTGCAGTATACTTTTCAGAGTCTTGTTTGCGGCTTCAACTGCGCCGTTTGTTTGAGCTTTATACGGAGAAGACTTGTGGTGTTGAATTTTTTCCTTCTTTAATAATAGAGCAACCTCCTTTTGGAAGTGAGATCCATTATCAGTAATAATCTCAAAAGGGATCCCATACCTACAAAGGATGTTGGTACGAATAAATTGGGCTACTCATTTGGAGTCGAATACCTGGTAAGGTGCAGCTTCAACCCATTTAGAGAAATAGTCAATAACCACTAGAATGAACTCATGTTTACCAGAAGACTTCGGGCTTATCTTGCCAATGATGTCTAGGCCCCAAGTTGCAAATGGCTAAGGCGTGGTGATAGGAGATAGAGGTACAGGAGGTTTCTTCTGAAGTTTTGCATAGATCTGGCACTTATGGCACCACTGAACATACCTTGTGCAATCTTGATTCATGGTAAGCTAGAAGTAACCCTGACTCATGATTTTGTGAGCTAGAGCAATTCCATTCATGTGTGGACTTCGTTGCCACCATGCATCTGTTCCATGATCTGTTGGGCTTTTGTTTTAGTGACACATCTCAGATGGATGTTATCCCAAGTCCGCTTGTAGAGCACTTCCCCATTTGGAATGAAACTTTTGGACAACTGTCTTAAAGTCCTCTTTTCTGTCTTAGAGGCTCTTTCAGGATAGAGTCCATTCTTGATGTAGTTGAAGATGTCCCAAAACCATGGTTTGCTGTCAACCGCTTGGATATTCAAATAATGAGTTACACAGCCTGACTCATGCTTAACTTCAATTGTAACTAGTCTTATTATGAAGCTGTCGCTTATATCAAGCATCGAAGCAAGTGTTGCCAAAGCATCAGCAAATCTGTTCTTCATCCTTGGAAGATAATGGAAAGACAGTTCATGAAAATTGGCTGCTAGTTCATTCAGGCGTCTATGGTAAGGAACCAAACGCTCTTCTCTGTTCTTCCACTTTCCCAAGGCTTGGGTGACTATCAGATTCGAATCCCCATAAATCTTAAGGCATTTGATTCTGAGCCTTATTGCTGCCTCAAAACTATAGATGCATGCCTTATACTCTGCTTCATTATTTGTCACCTCGAAGTTTAGTTTGATGGCAACGGGTAAGTTTTCTCCAGTTGGTGTAATTAACACAATGTCGGCACCATACCCTTTGTTGTTAGATGCCCCATCAAAGTAGAGCTTCCATACTTCAGTGTCAATTGCCAGGATGTCTTCATCGGGAAATTCAGGTTCAACCCAATGATCATCTACTGGAGCTGTAGCTAACTGATCAGCCACTATGCTACCCTTTACTACTTTTCGCTGCACATATTTTAGATCATATGCAGCTAATACAGCCATCCACCTTGCCATATTACTGTCAAGAATCGGCTTCTCCATAAGGAATTTCAAAGGGCTCTTATCAGCAAGAACATGAGTTGTGAAGGAGCAAAGGTAGTTTGCAGCTTGTGGCAGACCCACACCAAAGCAAGACACAGTTTTTCTGTAAAATTGTACTTGAGCTCATGAGATAGCATCCTTTTACTCAGGTAATAGATTGCATTCTCTTTGTTGGAGTCAGGAGCATTTTGGGCAAGCATTACCCCCATTGCTTCATCGGTTACTAATAGATAAAGCAATAAAGGCTTTCGAAACCTTGGTGGCTGTAGCACTGGTGGGTTTAGTAAGTATTGCTTGATCTGGTCAAAAGCTTTCTGACAATCATCATTCCACTGCTTGGAGGCTCCTTTTCTGAGTAGTTTAAAGATGGGACCACATATATCAGCCAATTGATTGATGAATCGACTAATGTATTGTAGCCGTCCAAGGAAACCTCTGATCTCCTTTTCTGTTTTTAGAGGTGGCATTTCCAGAATTGCCTTCGACTTAGCAGGGTCCACTTCTATACCCTTCTTGCTGACCATGTGACCTAAGAATACTCCAAATGAGGCTCCAAAGACACATTTGGCAGGATTGAGTTTAAGATTGTATTGGCGAAGTCTAAGGAAGAATCACCTTAATGCCTCTGAATGTTTTTCAATAGTGGTGCCTTTAATTACCATGTCATCCACATAAACTTCAATTTCTTTATGCATCATGTCATGGAAAATGGTAGTTGACATTCTCCGGTAGGTTGCAATAGGTGCCCCATTCAGTAATGAATGTTGTCTTCTCTTTGTCAGGAGGATGAACCATGATCTGATTATACCCTGCAGCCAGGTCAGTTAAGGAAACCAATTTAGAACCTACCATGCGATCTACCAACAAATCAATGTGAGGCAAGGGAAAATCATCCTTAGGATAGGCTTTATTCAGATCCCTGTAATCCATACACATTCTGACTTTACCATCCTTCTTAGGAACCGGCACAATGTTAGCCAGCCAGGATGGATAGTTGATGGTCTTAATGAAGTTGTGGTCCAGTAGCTTGGCAATTTCTTCTTTAATTGGTAAAGACCATTCTGTCTTGAGTCTTCTCAATTTTTACTTAACAGGCTTAGCACCTGGATAAACCAGGATTTTGTGAACTGCTATGCTTGGATCCAATCCTATCATGACTTTTGGTTGCCATGCAAAACAGTCTTGAAATTCTCTGATCATCTTTTCAATGTGATCCCTGTTTATGCATACAGATGCAATGTATGTAATTTTTTGTATGTCATGAGTGCCAGCATTGATGGGCTCTTTAATTGTGTCATCTTTTATTTCATTTATTTCATTTTTACTTGATGTCTCATTTAAGTCAAATTTAAAAGTTGGAACATCAAAGAAAAATGAAGACAGAGTCATAAGAGGAAAATTTATGATTTTTATTGATTTCAAATGGGGATATGTCCCAATTTACATCAAACCAAAGAGTGAGACCCTCAAGGTCAGTTACATCATTATCAATAGAAGAAATAGAAGAGACAGACTCAGATTCAGAAGATGAGTCTATCTCAAATTGGGACTCTGATTCAGGTATGGAATCTAGTTCAGACTCTAGGTCGGTTGGATAGAAAGGGCTCTCCTTAAACGACCAATTTTGCAGCTCGGTCTTAGTGGGCTGGATTAAGGTGGAAGGGTCAGTTTTCTCCTCCTCAATAGTGAGCATGGATACTTCATCAAAGAGACTAGCCTCCATGTTCTCTTCCCAATCTTGACTGAGTATATAGATTGGTTCACAGTCTTCTATCTCAAGCCTGACATCATAAAAGATTTCAAATCTGGGAATCAGTTTTTCGGTAATAGGGCAGACCCAAGGCTTAGGAAAGTTACAGTAAGGAACTGTGTCACCTTCCTTTACAAAGTAGCCATTTAGAGTTTTGAAGTAAGGGCGCATGGGCCAGTCATAAACCTCACCTCTCTTAAGGGCAGCTATTTGGTCTTTGGCCTGATTTTCCATTTCTTCCAAATCTTCATCAGTGGGCTCATATCCTAGCCCAAATGGTGGTGTTGCCACTGGATAGTCCAGGAAAGACTTCAAGCCCTGTTGGCTTCTTCCCAAACCTAAACTACGAAAGTAATTCATTTTGCGGAGCATGTTAGCAACAACAATATTCCTAAAGGGGTCAAAATCAAAGGGAACAAATTCTTTAGCCTCTTCACCCTCAATGTACTATATGAAGGAGAAACCTGAAAGTGTATAGGAGGATAGCTCAGGCTGAATTTTAAGAATAGGAACAGAGCTTGGAATGTCTGGTCTTCCATGCATGTCCCCTTTTATAGTCACGACCCTATTTTTGAAAGGGAACTTGACCTTCTAGTGTAGGGAAGAAGGGATAGCCTTTGCTTGGTGGATCCAGGGCCTCCCAAGTAATAGGTTAAAGCAAGAAGGTACATCAATCACTTGAAATGGTATGGTGAAAGATGTTGGCCCAATAGTTACATCAATGATGGCTACTCCAAGGACCTCCCTCTTGGTATTGTCATACGCCCTTACAATATGATCCGAAGGGGTAAATTCAGTAACCTCCAATCCCAAGCAGCTTGCTACTTTCAGAGGGCATACGTTCAAGGCTGAACCATTATCAATAAGAACCATTGGCACAGTCTTTCCCCGTGTAACCACTGTGATGTAGAGGGCATTGTTATGGTTAGGATCTCCTTCTGGAATGTCAGTTTCTCCAAAAGTGATGGACACCCCTTTAGCAGCATAGGTAATAGAGGAAACAAAGTTCTCGAGTGTGATGTCAATTGGAGCTTGGCATTGATTCAGCGCCTTGCAAAGAGCTTGGCGGTGTGGATATGAGGATTGGATCAAACTCCAAATTGAGATGTTGGCTTGTGTCTTCTTGAGTTGTTTAAGAATGGGATCTTCGTCTGGTTCAAGAATCCCTTTCAATTTGTCAGCAAGTGCAGAAATGGGTTGGGTAGGTTGTGTGTTTGGGGTTGGTTGGTTCTGGATAACTCTACCACTTATGGTGATGGCATCAATCTCCTCAACTAGGTTAGTGAGGTCCAGGACATAGCAATAACCGGGATTTGACTCTATCAAGGAGACAGGATCAACTCCCTCATGATTGTTTATAGCATTGATTGTGTGGTTGGACAAAGGGTTGGTGTTGATGTTGGGTCAGGCTTTTGGGGGAATCAGGTCATTGGAGTCAATGAGGTCCTGAATTCTGTGTCTAAGGGCCTTGCACACATCTGTTTTATGCTTAGGTCCTTGATGATAATCGCACCTCTCATGTGGGTTGTAATTTTTGGGAAGAGGATTGGGGATTGGTTTTGGCTCCAGATGTTTTACCATATTTCCCTCAAGCAGCTTCTTTAAGATGATACTCATGGGTACACCCCTAAGATTGGAAAACTGCCTCCTTTCAATCCGGATAGGCTTCTTAATAGTCATAGTATTAAATTCCCTTTCCCCCCCTCCCCCTTTTTGATTCGTTGAGGAAGTGATCTTACCCTAATAAGTGGGCTTCTTATACCTTGATCCTGATGCAGTGTCTTCTTTGATCTGACCACTTTGAACCAAATATTTGATTTTTGAAGCAGTGGCAATTAGGCCTTTGAAGGAAGGCAAGTACTGAGTCTGTAGCCTTTCTTGGTAAACTAGAAAGAGATTCTTGACCATTATGTCAATTTGCTCATTTTCAGGAGGTCAGTTTACCATTTGAGAAGCCTTCTTCCTCCACATCATAAGGAACGAGGAAAAGGATTCCTTAGCATATTATTTGGTGGTCTTGAGGTCTCTTCTAGTTACATCGACCTCGATGTTATAGTGATACTGTTGAACAAAAATGTTGCAGATGTCATCCCAGGTCCGTTTCTTGGCGACATCTAAGTCCACAAACCACTTCACAGCTGTTCTGGTCAGTGATTGTTGAAATAATTAGGCTAGAAGTTGATTATCCACACCCAATGGATGCATAGCTCCCACATAGACTTTGAGGTGGGTATTGGGGCAGGTAGTCCCGCCGAACTTGTCAAACTCAGGCATCCTGAATTTAGGAGGAACCCTTGCATTGGGGAACAAGCTTAAGGATTCTGTATCAACCAGATCCTCCTTCTTTTTCATCCCCAGCAGCATCTTTTCCATGCAGGCTTTAATCTCAGGATTAACTTCCTTCCCTTGGAAAGGATCCGCAGGTTGGGAGGTGGAGGCAGAAGTGATATTTGTTGTTGGTGAGTTATTTTTGAGGAACTCTGGTGATGGGATTGGTAGTGGTGGGATGATATCAGTGTTTGCAGTTTCTTTGTCTTTGGATTCAACTCTAGAAGTGGATCCATAGATAGGATAAAAGGTGGGTTTTGGGTCAGATTTGAATGATTTTGGCTCAGTGGGGTTTTGGGCCAGGGAGGTCTGCTCCAACATGGCACGGACATCCTCTATGATAGCCCCTTGTGAACCCTCAAAAATGCACCTCTAGTGGACCGTCTTTCAATTATGAATCCATAGAATCAAGCAGAGCTCGAATTGGAGCTGAAATGGGCTCGAAACAGACAGAAACAATTTAAGCTGTGCGAGTGGCGCTGGCAGGCATGATTTCCGTGCCTCCCAGGAGGCGGCACGCATCCTGTGCTGCCGGGAAATGACCATGCTGCTGGTGCGGCATGAAAATCATGGCACCGGCATGGCGGCACGTCTGGTGTGCCGCCCAGACGGCCAGCGTGTCAGCCATGCCGCGCCGACGCCGCCGTCTATACCACCGGCACCTCCTCTGTCAGCTCTATAAATAAGAGCCTCCTCCAGCTTCATTGGACATGACTTCCAATAATTTTCAAGAGATTCTAAAGCATTCTAAAGCATTTCAAAGCAATAGGAGCAATTTCGAAGCATACTTTCATTCTTATACTCGCATATTTGCCGCTTCTAGATCCAGATTCCAAGCTTCCTTTGAATTCAAGGTGGAGTTGAGATCCGGAGCCAAACTACTTCCATTCGTACCAAAGCTGAGAAAAGCAAAGGTATAATCCCTTTCCCATTTTTAAAATTCTAAATTCAGATCTATAATTTTCTTTAGGTCTAAAACTGAAAAGATCTAAAAAAAAGCTTATTAATTTAAGGATCAGAATTAAGTTATTAAGCAAACCAACACATTTTTAAAATCCCTCCTTCACAAGAAGGGAGAACTGCCTGGGGTTTGATTCCTATTCAATAGGATACGCAGGCTACCAATCTGAAGGACATCAACTCCAAAATCTTTTTTTTTTTAATGTTTAGTCCTTTTTTATTTTAATTTATTTTAATTAATCCTTTATTTATGATTTCTATTTTAGTTTATTTTGGGGAATGTGTGCTTTTCCTAGTACCCATAAGGGCTAGAGGAAAGATCCCCTTTATTTCATTTGTTTTGATGTTGTAATAATTAAGTAGGATTTATCTGGCCTATTTATTTATTATTGTCATTCCATCACATCATATATATATATATATATATGTTCATTCATCATTATATTTTTGTTCATGCATACACAAAAATTCAATTTTAAGAGTTATTTTGCATTTCAAGCCAAGCTAAAGAAAATAACATCTTCTTAAATTGTGTAATTACCAAAACCTGTTCCCCGAGCCCTCCTTGGTCCCTCGTGGATTGGTGCACTTTTCCATTGGGATAAAATCAAATTTTGGAGTCAACCATGTTGGGTTTTCTTTAATTTTCCCAATTAAAATAAATAAATTAAAGTGGCGACTCACTTTTCAACTTTCAAAATACAAAAATCAATTTTTTGAACTCACAGCGGGTTCCAATCGTGGAGTTTCTCCCGAAGAGCATTTCGATCCCTCGGCGGACCGGACCGGTGCTCGGGCGAGGCCTCACACCCCCCTTTAGGCCTTCAGCATGTCTTAGAAAAGGGCCTCCTGCCTTTTCATGATTGTCTCTTGGTGTTTAGAGAGTTTGAAAAATAGCTCATCAAAAATCTCATCAGCTCTGGTGGTAGAGGTCTCTTCTCCGGCAATAGACATCTTGTCAACCTTTAGGATAGAGAAATAAAGCTGGGTCAGTTTCTAGCTTAGGTATGGGATAAAGATCATAGAGTATATCAAATTATGACTAGGACCATGGGTTGACATGGGTTTATAATTGGGACTAGCAGTGTTTGAGTGGAATTAAGACCCTCCAATTTTGTGAGGTTTATGCATGCATGCATGTATGCATGAATGGAAAAAGGTTTCATGATAATGACATACCAAGTTTCAACATTATGGTACATATAATCCTAAAGGAAGGTTCTATGAGTCATTACATGAAAGGGTTAGGGTGGTTTGAAGGGAACCGATCACACTAGAGATGCGATATACCTAACCACATGTGAGACAAGGAGCCTTGCGTGGGTCCAATGGTACGTGCATACTTGTTACACCTCTAAAAGGATTAGAGGATACATCGTGGGCTAGATGATTTCACAATCGGCAAGCAGGCCTAAGGAAGGTTGCCCACTCGATGTTACTTTCTATCCTTTGTTTTCCTAGGAAGCTAGGGTTTTTTTTTTTAGACAAGGAGTCTGATGCAGTGATGCATGAAAGAGTTATTTTGCTTTTATTTTGAAAAAGACTTTAAATTGTTCCCCAGTGGAGTCGCCAACTGTGAGGCCTCGCCCGAGCACCGGTCCAATCCGCCGAGGAATTGAAATGCTCTTCGGGAGAAACACCACGATTGGAACTCGCTGTGAGTTTAGAAAATTGATTTTTGTCATTTAGAAGTTGTGAAAGGGAGTCGCCACTTTAATTTATTTATTTTAATTGGAAAAATTAAAGAAAACCCAAAATGATTGACTCCAAAAATTATTTGATTTATCCTAATGGAAAATACACTAATCCGCGAGTGACCAAATGGGGCTCGGGGATCAGGTTTTGGTAATTACACAATTAAGAAAATATGATTTTCTTTAGTTTGGCTAAAAGTGCAAAATAACTCTTAAGAAAGGAATTTTGTGTATGCATGAACAGGAGTATAATGATGCATGAAACAGATATATATGATGAGATGGAATGATAATTGTAAATAGATAGGTAAGATAAATCCTACTTAATTATTACAATATCAAAACAATTGAAATAAAGAGGATCTTTTCTCTAGCCCTTAGGGGTACTAGGAAAAGCACACATTCCTCAACTATGCTAATTCAAAATCAAAAATAAAAGTTTAATATAAATTAATCAAAATAAGAAGGGAAAAACTATTAATAAAAAGATTTTGGAGTTGATACCTTTCAGAATGGCAGCCTGCATATCCTATTGAATAGGAATCAAACCCCATGCAGTTCTCCCTTCTTGCGAAGGAGGGGTTTTAAAAATATGTTAGTTTGCTTATTAACTTAATTCTGATTCTTAAATTAATAAGTTTTAGATCTTTTCAGTTTTAGACCTAAAGAGAATTCTAGATATGAATTTAGAATTTTAAAATAGGAATGGGACTATACCTTGCTTTTCTTGGCTTACAAACGAATGGAATTAGTTTTGCTCCGAATCTCAACTCCTCCTTGAATTCAAAAGAAACTGGGAATCTAGATCTAGAAGCAGCAAATGTGTGAGTATAAGAATGAAAATATGCTTTGAAATATGCCTCAACTGCTTTGAAAACTCTTGAATTGCTTTAAAATGCCTTGGAAGTCGTGCCAAATGAGGCTAGAGGAAGCTCCTATTTATAGAGCTGCCAAAGGAGGATCAGGTAGTACGGACGGCAGTGCTAGGCAGGGGCGGCATGGCTGATGTGTCGGCAGCTTGGGCGACACAGAATGCATGCCGCCTGACAGCCGGCCTCCTCTTGGTGTCGCGCAAGGCGACATGGCAGCAATTCGGCGGCAAGGCAAATGTGCCTTCCAGATGACAGTGTGCCACTCATACGGTTTGATATGTTTCTGTCCATTTCAGGCCCATTTCAGCTCTGATTCAAGCTCTATTTGATTCAAGGCGGCAAGGCAAAGGTTACTATAACCAACTTCTAGCTATCGACGAAAAGAGATTGGATGCCTTATATCATATGCAAGGTTATCAACAGAAACTGGCTCGGCATTTTGATAAGAGAGTCAGAGACAGAGGATTACAAGAGGATCACCTTGTTTTGAAAGAAATAATGGCACCTGTTCATGATACAAGGGGAAAATTCAGACCAAACTGGAGTGGTCCCTTTCTAATAAAAAAGATTTTATCCGGAGGAGCGGCAATCCTGACCGACTTGGATGGCGTAGAATTTGCTAGCCCGTGTAACCTGGATCAACTTAAGAGATACTTTGCATAAAGCATCCTTGTAACTCATGCATAGCATTTGCAAATCATGATCAGCATTCACATTCTTTTCCTCAAAGTCAGAACTACGTGGACCTGATTCTCCATAAAGAGGAAAAAAGGAATAAAAATCATAAGTCATTGTAAGGAGATACGTAGGCAGCCTATGCGGGTTCGGTCCAATTCATCAATAAAACTCTTCATTTTTCACAATCATTCAGCTCTTAATTGTGTCATTGAGAAAAATGAATGAAAAATAAAAAGCTCACTAAGTTGAAAACCCGAAAGGGCAGCTTAGGTAAAAATTAGAGCAACAAAAGAGATAAAAAATGAAATAATGATGTCTTATTTTATCTCATTTAAACTTTGGAACATTTAAAAGAAAATACAGACATGGTCAAAAATTTATCCTAAAACAATAATCATGTCTCTTCTTCTATCTCCTCTAGAATAGCAGCTCTTTTAACCTTTTCTGATTTCCAAGAATTGGCTATCCACCAATCAATATACTGTGTGGATTTACCACCTTGGTCAGCAGGGCGAACAACATGAAAACCTCTTACCCATCCATTTCTTACAGCTTGGGCAACAGTCTCGGTAATCAGAACAAACTTAAACAAAGGGCCATCTGCGGGCATGCCCTGACTGTGTCCCATTTGGCGCATAACCCTAGTAGCCTGGTAAAAGGTCACCATCCTTAATCCCAGCAAATAGACCATTTTGTAGCCAAAACTCATGGTCATGAATCTTCTAATTTTATACCATTCACACCTCCACAATAGGTCGTCAGAGTCCAGCTCCATCAACCACTTTGTCCATTCTTTCTCGGAATCCCGCTTTATCACAATGGTCCGAGTTCTATACCATGAAGCAGAATAGTCCTTCTTCGTGGGAGGTCCAACTATCCGAAGATGATCTCTTAGCTAAATCTGAAAAGTGCAGAAGAGATAAGCATAAACACAAAAAGTAGTTGATTTGAAATATAGAAGTCAGAATTCAACTAACCTGAAGGATAATAAGGCTAATTGACCATGGCCCATCAGAAGTACAAGACCTGTCTAAACTCATGATGGTCTCAACCAGCACTATAGCTGTAATAGATCTCCCCTCTTCCATTTGCGAAATCAGCTCAGTAACTCTGGCATCACCCCAACCAGTAGGGCTTAAAAATGTATCCAGCAGTCAGACAGAAGGATAAAGCCCGCATCCTCAAATGAAACCACCCATCATCCTCAAAATCTTTGGGATCATGGAACTCTACTATCACAGCATTCAGATCTACCCAGTCATCCACCATCATGGGACTAGTAGCCTTAGTGCTCAAATCAAGAAGTCCCTTAAAAGAGTTGAAATATCCTACCTTCTCTACAGGAGTAGCCAGCACAGCCTCTGGATCAGATCCAAGTAGTACAGAAAATTCCTCAAATGTAGGACACATCTCTTCCATAGATGCCCCAAACCTGAAGACATGGGCAGTTGGATCCCAAAAGCGCAAACAGGCACGCAAAAATTCCCAATCCACCTTTATTCCTCTTAGGGTGGGCATAGCGCTTACCCCATACTTTCCTAAATTAATTCTCTCCACTTTTGTGAGGTTCTTGCACCATAAGAACATCGTATGGCTGAAATAAGGCTCCATTGTGAGAAATAAAAATAAATTTTTTATTTAATGGAGAGCAAAAAAAAATGATTGAAAGTGACTTTTGAGGCATAGAAATCGAGAAGTATGGACTGACAATGGCCAAAAAAGCTATTTAAATAGGCAGATCTGACCTGTAGTTAATGCTGTCGGCGGCACAATAAGCGTGCCGCCCTGTACGGCGGCATAACAGACGTGCCGCCTGAGGCGACGGCACGGTAGCCGTGCCGTACGTACCGGCAGCACGCCTACTGTGCCGCCTAAGCCATCCCTGCCTCCTTCTGCCTCCTTCCCTCAAAACAAGTTTTTACATGATTTCAGGTTTAAAATCATTTAGTTTTCTCAAAATCAAGTAGAAAATGAGAGAAAAGCATAAGGTACAGCGCAATGGAATTCTTATTTCAGCCAAACATCCGCATTCATATCATGCAACCACATCATTCAAAACATTCATAAAATCATAACATGTCATACATTTCCAAAATGTCACATAAGCATAAAAGTGCATACATCCAAAATATCGTGCATACATCTATCATCCATGTATACATGAAAAGGCAAAAAACTGATAAAACAGGTCTCTAGCAACCACGCCTGGGTCTGCGACGTCCTCGCCTGGGCACATCCTGTTCGTGACTATCCTCTATCAAATCTCTTTCATGCAGAAAGGAGGTCAAAGCAAATGCATATCGGCCCAAGAGGTCATAGTGATAGCGAACAAAACTCATGGAAACCTGAGGAAAAAAGATATATCAGAATCAGTACAAGGCGAAATTGTCAAAAGATTAAGAGTTCCAGCTAAGCAAAAATCATTACCTCTGTCACAGTCTCAGGGATAGTAGGAAAGAAGGCTGGATGTGCATTAGGAAGATGATAACGACGTAATTGGTCATCACCAGAAAAATAATCCAAATAAGCTGGCATGCAGACAAGACCAGTAGGTAAGGGAGCTGAATCTGTCGGTCCTCCCACTGAAACATCTGGAGCTGGAGCTGGGGCAGAGCCGCTAGCCCCTAAAGGGCCAACCCCAGCAGGATCAGCTACAAAGCCTGAATGGCCGGCTATAACACCTGAAGGTCCGACCCTAGGACCCATACTGCCAACCAGAATAGTATTGCCAGCCCGTGAAAAACTACCAACTCTAGAGGGAGGACCTCGGGAAGACGCTGACCTCGACCTCCTATGAGATGGCTCTCGCAATCTATCTAAGGGAGGTGTCCCCCACATCAAGGATGTCTCATAGAAGTCATCGTAATCTGTGTCCGGCAACATAAAATCTAGACAGGAAGTTCCATTCACCCACTCATCCTCTCCCAAGATAGCCAGCCTAAATCTCATATCTGTCGGAGGTGGCAGTGGCACAACTCTATCTCTTATAACCTGTGCCCTTACCCTCTCTCCCAAATAGAACATCCTCAAGGACTCACAGCGGAGTAAGAGTCAATAAGAGGCCAAGGCTATGCTAGGCCTGATCTAGTCAGGGATCCACTCCAGGAATCTGATAAATGGAGACCATCTCACCTGCAAATAGATTACAATACGCAGTAGTAGAAGATGAAACAGTAAGAGTCATATTAAGATCAACGGAGAAATACCTGGTCTGCAGTCACAGTAGCAAAGAACTGTCTGCACTGATCAAATGGTTTCGTCATGAAGTCAGGTCTGTTGGACATCCTCCAAATGCGTCCGTAAGGAGGATCAATAGCATTGGGCTCTTTCAGTGATGGAGCCAATGTCGAAAAATGCTCATAAACCCAGTACTGTAGGACACAAAATTTTGTCAGTCACTTAGGCAGATATCAGCCAACAAAATACCACAGAGTAATACTTACCTCAAGCATAATGAAGGTACCACTATGCCCGCAAAGCGTGCCACAGGAGATGCTGCACAGCTCATGATATATGGCACAAAGGCCAGCACCTCCCCAGTCGAACTCCCCAATCTCGTCCAGATTCTCCAAGGATCGCAGGATATTCAGATTTATGCAGTCTTTGTAGTTGTGCAGAAAAGTACAGCTTAAGATAATCAAAGCACAAAGTCTAGCACCCTGATCAACACTATACTGACTAGGAGCCTGACCCATAGTCATCAAAGTCTGATGAAGCCAAGAACATGGGACATTTAGGCTCCCACGAGGGGGATCAGCCCCAATAAGAGCGGCCATCTCTACAGAAGAGCGCTCGATCCATGAAGAATAAAACTTGAGAGGACGAGATCTGAAATGCATACCAGTAAGCATGCTCCACTCGAAGAGAGTGACTGTCATCTCACCACAGCCAAAGTGGAATGTGTTTGTAGTATCCCACCAACGCTCCACTAATGCTTTGAGCATAGTGGTATTAACTGGCTGTTTGACATCCAGCTCCAGCCACCCGAGCAGTACAGATGGCTCAAGACGCAGATGAATAGCCTCCTGACTAGTCAAGTAAATGCGAACCAGCTCCATGACACTACGGCCACCCCGGGGCCTTAAATTTATCCTCTGTAATTTTTTTTTGTAAAAAAAAAATTATATATATTATTATCAAAATTTTTATTTTTAACTGTGCAAGAAAAGGAAAGCATACCTGAATAGTTCCAGTGAAGCTGATGTGCTGCTCCGGATCCTTTTAGCAATATCTCTGAATTTTCAGTACCCGCTGCTGGCTGGTTGAAGATATCCATCAGGAGAGAATAAAAGAAAGAAAGAAAAATTTGAGAGAAAAAGAAGCTAGAGAGAGAGAGAGAGAAAAGAAGAGAGAGAGAGAGACAAATGAAGTTATGAGAAAAGAGAGAAGAAGTTAAAGTTTTATATAGAGGAAAAGGTGGGCTCCCCATCATAACATCTTTTTCACTTTTTGATTCGCAGGTCCAATTCCCGTGATTTTGCCATAATAAGCTCATTTTAAGTCAAAATTCAGTGTCGTTTGAAGCAGTGAATCCATGGGATTTTTATCCATCTCCTGAAATAGACAGGGTCTTGATCGTAGTCCAGAATCTTCAGAAATTGCAGAAAAACTAAAAATTCAAAAATAGCCTAAAAATTGGAAAACAGTCCAAACTGAATCAGACATGAAGCTCTTCCATAAATCCCAATACAGAAAGGGACGTTCGTAATTTTTGAAATGGCATCCTAAGCCTCTGGTTCACACTTATCATATTCGGCCTCTGTCCAGCCAAATCAAATAGGGGGCAGCTATGAACCCTTAAAAATGCACCTCCAGTGGATCGTCTTTCAATTACAAATCCACAGAATCAAGCAGAGCTTGAATCGGAGCTGAAACGGGCTTGAAACAGACAGAAATAGTTTGAGCCGTGCGAGTGGTGCTAGGAGGCATGATTTCTGTGCCCCCAGGAGGCAGCACGCATCCCGTGCCACCAGAAAATGACCATGCTACCGGCATGGCGGCACGTCTGGTGTGCCGCCCAGACGGCCGGCGTGTCAGCCTTGCCACCCCTGCCGCCGGTGCCGCGCCGACGCCGCCGTCCATACCGTCGGCACCTCCTCTATCAGCTCTATAAATAGGAGCCTCCTCCAGCTTCATTGGACATGACTTTGAACAATTTTCAAGAGATTCTAAAGCATTCTAGAGCATTTCAAAGCAATCGAAACAATTTCGAAGCATACTTTCGTTCTTACACTCACATATTTACCGGTTCTAGATCCAGATTCCAAGCTTCCTTTGAATTCAAGGTGGAGTTGAGATCGGGAGCCAAACTAGTTCCATTTGTATGAAAGCCAAGAAAAGCAAAGGTATAATCCCTTTCCCATTTTTAAAATTCTAAATTCAGATCTAGAATTTTCTTTAGGTCTAAAACTGAAAAGATCTAAAAAAAAAACTTATTAATTTAAGGATCAGAATTAAGTTAATAAGCAAACCAACACATTTTTAAAACCCCTCCTTCGTAAGAAGGGAGAACTACGTGGGGTTTGATTCCTATTCAATAGGATACGCAAGTTGCCAATCTGAAGGGCATCAACTCCAAAATCTTTTTTTTTTCAATGTTTAGTCCTTTTTTAATTTTAATTAATCCTTTGTTTATGATTTCTATTTTAGTTTATTTTGGGGAATTTGTGCTTTTCCTAGTACCCATAAGGGCTAGAGGAAAGATCCCCTTTATTTCATTTGTTTTGATGTTGTAATAATTAAGTAGGATTTATCTGGCCTATTTATTTATTATTGTCATTCCATCACATCATATATATATATATATATGTTCATTCATCATTATATTTTTGTTCATGCATACACAAAAATTTAATTTTAAGAGTTATTTTGCATTTCAAGCCAAGCTAAAGAAAATAACATTTTCTTAAATTGTGTAATTACCAAAACCTGATCCCCGAGCCCTCCTTGGTCCCTCGTGGATTGGTGCACTTTTCCATTGGGATAAAATCAAATTTTGGAGTCAACCGTGTTGGGTTTTCTTTAATTTTCCCAATTAAAATAAAAAAATTAAAGTGGCGACTCACTTTTCAACCTTCAAATACAAAAATCAATTTTCTGAACTCACAGCGGGTTCCAATCGTGGAGTTTCTCCCAAAGAGCATTTCGATCCCTCAGCGGATTGGACCAGTGCTCGGGCGAGGCCTCACACCCCCCTTTGGGCCTTTAGCATGTCTTGGAAAAGGGCCTCCTGCCTTTTCATGATGGCCTCTTGGTGTTTAGAGAGTTTGGAAAACATCTCATCAAAAATCTCATCAGCTCTGGTGGTAGAGGTCTCTTCTCCGGCAATAGACATCTTGTCAACCTTTAGGATAGAGAAATAAAGCTGGGTCAGTTTCTAGCTTAGGTATAGGATAAAGATCATAGAGTATATCAAATTTTGACTGGGACCATGGGTTGACATGGGTTTATAATTGGGACTAGCAGTGTTTAAGTGGAATTAAGACCCTCTAATTTTGTGAGGTTTATGCATGCATGCATGTATGCATGAATGGAAAAAGGTTTCATGATAATGACATACCAAGTTTCAACATTATGGTACATACAATCCTAAAGGAAGGTTCTATGAGTCATTACATGAAAGGGTTAGGGTGGTTTGAAGGGAACCCATCACACTAGAGATGTGATATACCTAACCACATGTGAGACAAAGAGCCTTGCGTGGGTCCAATGGTACGTGCATACTTGTTACACCTCTAAAAGGATTAGAGGATACGTCGTGGGCTAGATGATTTCACTATCGGCAAGTAGACCTAAGGAAGGTTGCCCACTCGATGTCACCTTCTATCCTTTACTTTCCTAGGAAGCTAGGGTTTTTTTTTTAGACAAGGAGTCTGATGTAGTGATGCATGAAAGAGTTATTTTGCTTTTAAAGCCAAACTTGGTATTATACCAAAAGTAATCCACTTTATCTTTTATTTTGAAAAAGACTTTAAATTGTTCCCCAGTGGAGTCGCCAACTGTGAGGCCTCACCCGAGCACTGGTCCGATCTGCCGAGGAATTGAAATGCTCTTCAGGAGAAACACCATGATTGGAACTCGCTGTGAGTTTAGAAAATTAATTTTTGTCATTTAGAAGTTGTGAAAGGGAGTCGCCACTTTAATTTATTTATTTTAATTGGGAAAATTAAAGAAAACCCAAAATGATTGACTCCAAAAAATATTTGATTTATCCTAATGGAAAATACACTAATCCGGGAGTGACCAAATGGGGCTTGGGGATCAGGTTTTGGTAATTACACAATTAAGAAAATATGATTTTCTTTAGTTTGGCTAAAAGTGCAAAATAACTCTTAAGAAAGGAATTTCGTGTATGCATGAACAGGAGTATAATGATGCATGAAACAGATATATATGATGAGATGGAATGATAATTGTAAATAGATAGGTAAGATAAATCCTACTTAATTATTACAATATCAAAACAATTGAAATAAAGAGGATCTTTTCTCTAGCCCTTAGGGGTACTAGGAAAAGCACACATTCCTCAACTAAGCTAATTCAAAATCAGAAATAAAAGTTTAATATAAATTAATCAAAATAAAAAGGGAAAAACTATTAATAAAAAGATTTTGGAGTTGATAGCTTTTAGAATGGCAGCCTGCGTATCCTATTGAATATGAATCAAACCCCACGCAGTTCTCCCTTCTTGCGAAGGAGGGGTTTTAAAAATATGTTAGTTTGCTTATTAACTTAATTCTGATTCTTAAATTAATAAGTTTTAGATCTTTTCAATTTTAGACCTAAAGAGAATTCTAGATCTGAATTTAGAATTTTAAAATAGGAAAGGGATTATACCTTTGCTTTTCTTGGCTTTCAAACGAATGGAACTAGTTTTGCTCCGAATCTCAACTCCACCTTGAATTCAAAGGAAACTAGGAATCTAGATCTAGAAGCAGCAAATGTGTGAGTATAAGAATGAAAATATGCTTTGAAATATGCCTCAACTGCTTTGAAAACTCTTGAATTGCTTTAGAATGCCTTGGAAGTCGTGCCAAATGAGGCTAGAGGAAGCTCCTATTTATAGAGCTGCCAGATGAGCCAAAAAATGAGCTGTGGCAACCCATGGGCTAATTGTGGCAATTCACAGTCAGCTGTAGTAATCGCATCCTTGTTGCTGTTGCCGCAGAGGCCCTATGGTTACCGCAGCTCTTGATGAGTTACCGCGGCCCATTTTTTCCTGATCCTATACCAAAAATTCACTATTTTAAGCTTCTAAACTCTCCCTATAAATACCTTGCACCTCTTAACAACTTTCTCACAGAATTACATACTTCTTTACTCCCCTTAAAGCTTTCTAAACCCTATTTTCAAGTCTTTCAATCATCAAAACCCTCTTTCTAAACCTCATAATCTCTAATACCCCATTCTAAAACCTTTTTTATCACATAAAATCCTATTGATAAAATCTTTCAAAGGGAATTTGTGGTACTCAAAGTTGGGTGTGATTCAAAGTCCTTCCTTCAAAAGAGTTCAAGATTCCTTCTTCCAAAAGGAGTGCTCATACTATCCCTAAGCCAAGGTGAAACTTAGATCTGGTGCCAAGCTTTCTTCCTATATTCCTCATCACCGAAAGCCAAAGGTAATTTCAATTCTAATTTTAAGATCTAAATCTGAAAAGATATAATTTTTGTTAATTAAAATCTGACCTAATTAACAAATCCGTAAGCCCTTAAAATCAGTCAAGATATGATAAAAAATTCAATGACTTAAAAATCCCTCTTTTGCAAGAAGGAAGAACTGTATGGAGTTTGATTCCCATTTAAAGGGATATGTAGGCATGCCATCTCTAAGGCATCAACTCGACTAAAATTAACAACTTCTTCTCTCTATCACCTTATTCACATAGTTTAGGATTGAAATTGCCTTTCTTACATAAAAGTCAAAATTTTAGTTCTTTTTATTACAATTATTTTATTACTTTTTCTTACTTTAGTCATTTAATTTATATTTGGGAAATGTGTACTTTTCCTAAAACTCATAAGAGCTAGAGGGAAGATCCCTAATTTTGATATTTTTACTTGTAATAATTTTAGTAGTTTTCCTTTATTGTTCACATTTTGTAATTGTCATTATTTAACATCTGCTATGCATTGCACAAATAATATTTGATTCATGCATCATATTATATCTGTTTATGCATATATAAAAACTTCTTTTTATAAAAGCTATTTTGTATTTAATTCAAACTAATATTTTTGTATTGTTTTAACCAAAACTTAGTCCCCAAGCCCTCTTTGGTCATTCGAGGACCAGTGCTTTTCCTTGGGAAAAATGGTATAATTTTGGAGTTAATCAAACTGGTTTTTTCCTTTAATTTTCCCAACTAAAATAAACAAAATTAAAGTAGTGACTCCTTTTGTAAATTACAATTTACAAAATATAATTTTCTAAACTCATAGCAGGTTCTAATTATGATGTTTCTCCCAAATGAGCATCTCAATTCCCTTTAGTGGATCGGGATGGTGCTTGAGCAAGGCCTCACACTCATCATCAACATTTGATGTAGAAAGGGAAAATGTAGAAGGAATTGATGTAAAAGGGGTAGATGTAGAAGGAGCCAAAGGTGCAAAAAGAGCTGAAGGGGCAGAAGTAATGGTAGGAGATGCAAAAGTGGAGGTATGAAAAGAAGTAGGGGATGCAGAAGTAGAGAGGCCAAAAGTGGAGGGATAATTAATTGAAAAACATAAAATGTTGACATGATTGAAGGTTGCTCGCCTATAACACTCTATTTGGATGGGGTGTAGAGAAGGAGGAATGTAAGTAATGGAAGGGTATCCTTATACCCTTGTTTGGAAAGAATAGAACAAATTTTTTGGGGGTGTAAGTAATAGAAAGAGAGGGTAAGCCTTACTCTCCCCTACACTTCAGAGTTCAAATTTTGCTACACCCCAATTTGGAGAGTAGAGAAGAGTAGTTGAGTTTTAATTACATTTATGTCACTAATTAATTTCTTTACCTACCATAATTTTTATTTTTAATTTTGTCCTCTTTATTCATTATCGGGCCATTGTAACTTGCCAATTCCATCTCTCTTTGCTCTCTTCCAGGTTAGTGCTCTTATTTTTTTTTAATTTCATTTTTTTATTTTTAAATTTATATCATTATTTTTTTCTCATTGCCATTTCTCTTTAGATTATTAGTTATTGGACATGCATATAAATGTTTTTGACATGTTGAATGTATAAAACAATGTTAATATTTTTGTCACATCCTAATTTTAGAGATATGATAGTCCTAGAATATCATTGGATAATCAAAATGGTTTTGGACCAATTATGCTTTAGCAACCCAAGCTTAACAAATAAATCATATAATTGGAATTGGAAATAGAGAAGAACTTGGGTTTCAAGAATTTCTAAGGTCACATATCATGACAGCTTGTACTTGTAACAATAACATAATGTTTACTCACCTTATGGTTTTTTAGCTCCTAATTGTTGTAGCCTTTGAACTTCTAATACTCCTTATGCTCTAACATAACATTATAATTCAATAATTAGAATTTGCTTACATCATGCTATCTTATTCCATAACTACCCTATGCACATATAATATTCACATATACTTGGAGTTGCGCTTAAAAGTGCACTTATCACTTAGACATAACATATTAACTTTTAAGTCTTGTACACTTAATCTTTTTAGGCTCATATGGAAAACACATAATAATTAATACCAAGAATTTTTCTAAAGTCAAAACAATATTCCATGATCTTAATATCAATTCAATTTAACATCCAACTTGGTATACTTAACACTTTCCATATATGTCAACTTAATAAGTAACCTTAAAAGTATCATGCTTATCTCTTTTGAGCAAATTATACAATCAATCTCATAATCAATTTAAAGTCATTAATCCATAAATAACACATCATAAGGCCTCATTCGCATGTCACTTAATCATATATACATATTAATCATAACATAGTAGTAGGGTTAGGAAACCTTAGGTAGGTTGAACCTCTCTAGACTTTTTCTATAGTTATTCCTTCAACCAACATGCAATTAAATCATTTATCACTCATATACACATGTCAAAAATAATTAAAATATATCATACAAAAATTATAGACATTGGGATCAAAATGCCAATTAGGCTGAATCATACAATTAAGGTAAAACATGGATTTTTCTTGCTTTTTGCTCTTTCTGTTCATTATAGTAATATGCAAAAACATGATTTAAACTAATATTTTTCATGTAAACATAACAAAAATCATTTTAGAATATATATACATAGGAATCAGTACCCCTTTGAAAATATCTGCATGAAAATTTTCAATTTTAGGTTTTAGGATGGAAAAACATGGATTCTCTTGCTTTTCGTACTTTCTGATCATTACAATAATATATAGAAATATTATTTAAATCAATATTTTTCATCTAAACGCAATAAAAATCAATTTAGAACACTTCAACACACAAATCAACCCCCCCCCCTTTTAGAATATATGCATGAAAATTCTACTTTGAGTTTTAGGGTTCACCTTTGGTGGATTTGCGAGAAAAGACTTGTAGTTATAGTTGAAAATCAATTAATCTTTCAAACAAAACACCTAGGCCAAATTTAACAAGAAGAAAATAGTAAACATACAACCCCAAATAGATTTCTAATTGTTAGTTTTATAAAAATCAAATAGTAGATTTAAAGAAATGAGAAACTTACAAAAATGATCACAAAATCGCAAGGTTTGAAGGCACCTTGTGAATTTCGGTTAAGAGAATATTTTTGAGATAATTTTTCTATAAAAATTCTAAAGAATAATAGAATAGTGGCTGCTACAATTGGACTGACCAAATTTAGGTATATATATTTAGGGTTTTTGGCAAAATTATAAGTTTGCCATTAATGAGCTAGGTTAGGAGTGTTTTAGTGTAGTGGGTCTTAGTGAGTTGCGCATTCTAATTTTGTTTATGGGCTGTTTATAGGTAATTAAAAAATAAAATTTTTTTCTTATTATTTTCATTAAAATCCCCCTAGAAATATTTATATAAAAATATTTTAAAATACTCATCAAAATTATTTTATGCTTAAAAATTGTTTTGTGCATGAAAATTCACTTTATGTGCAATAAATTATTTGATGCTTATGCACTTCATGTAAATCATTTATTTCATAATAATAATTCATATTATGCATATTAGAACTAATCTAACATGCCATATACTCATCAATCACATAATACATGAATTTTCATAAAAATACACATTTTGTCATAATAGCTCTAAATTCAAGTAAGTTGTCACGAAATTCCTAAGGTAAGTGTGGGTTGTTACATTCTCTCCCCTTAAAAGAAATTCATCCTTGATTTTAGATACTTACTTATATGCTCTCAAAAAGTTGAGGATGCTTCTGTCGCATCTCTTCCTCAGCTTCCCAAATACATTCATTTATCCCATGATTTCATCATTGAACCTTAATCATGGGTATCTCCTTGTTCCTTAACCTTTTCACTTGTTGATCCACTATGATTATTGGTAACTCTTCATAAGACAATTGCTCATCTATTGTAATATTTGGAGGTGACAACACATGAGATGGATCTAATACATATTTTCTCAACATTGAGATGTAAAACACCGGGTGCGCATATGCCATAGTTGGGGGTAGGGCAAGTCTATAAGACACTTCCCCAACCTTATCCAAGATTTTGAAAGGACCAACGAAGCGAGGGGATAGCTTTCCTCTCTTACCGATTCTCATAACACCTTTCATTGGGGAAACCTTCAAGAAGATGTGATCTCCCACAGCAAATGAATGTCCTTTCTCTTGGTCTACATAACTCTTTTGTCCACTAAAAGCCATCTTCAGCCGATCTTTTATCAATGGTACTTTCTCGGTAGTCTCCTTGAGCAATTCTAACATCTCCATATACTTGTCTCTAAGTTTAACCCAACAAACTGGAGAACAAAATTTCCTCCCATACAATGCTTCATACAGTGCCATGTCGATGGATGAATGATAGTTGTTGTCGTAGGCGAACTCAATCAAAGGTAGGTACTTATCCCAGCTAGGACACACATTCTTAATATGTCTTCTAGTGTCTAGATTATCCTTTTGGATTGTCTATCCATCTGAGGGTGAAATGTAGTACTGAAGTCTAATTGCTTTCCTAAAGCTTCTTGCAACTTTTGCCAAAACCTTGAGGTGAATTGAGTACCTCAGTCCAAGATGGTAGAAACCAGTACTCTATGAGGTTTTATGATCTTATCTATGTATAATTGTGCATGCTGGGCTGCAGAGTATGTGGTCTTAACTTCCAAAAAATGTGCAAACTTTGTTAGTCGATCCACTATAACCCATACAAAGTCATATCCTTTGCAGGTTTTAGGTAAGACAACTACGAAGTCCATTATGATACGCTCCCACTTCCACTTAGGTAGCTCAATCTCTTGCAGCAGTCCAGAGGGTCATTGATGCTCATACCTAACTTATTGGCAAGTTAGGCATGATGCCACAAACTTAGCCACATCCTTATTTAATCTAGGCCACTAATAATTAGTTCTCACATCGTGATACATCTTAGTAGTTCTAGGATGAGCATAATAAGGTGTCTAATGTGCTTCCTTCAGTATCCTCTCCCTTAGTCCATTCACATTAGGCACACATACTCTCTTTTCACACTTTAGAATCCCATCGACTACTTAGAATTAGGGTTCTTTCCTTTTTCAGTCTTATCCTTTAACTTAACCAAGTGTGGGTCTTTATCTTATGAAGCCTTTATCTCCTCCACTAGCTTTTACTTCACCTGAAAATGTGCCACTAAAGCTTGCGATTCTCCAATCTCTAGCCTTAAGCCCTAACTAAACAATCCTTTTAATTCCTTCATGATTGGCTTCTTATGCGTTGTCACATGGGCTAGGCTTCCCATCGACTTCTAGCTCAAAGCATCCACTATAACATTTGCATTTCCAGGATAGTAGAGAATCTGACAATCATACCTCTGCCTTAGGATAAAATCTCTTTGGCTCAAGATGTACTGGAGACTCTTATAATCCATATAGATCTCGCACTTTGTTCCATATGTAGTGTCTCCAGATCTTAAGAGTGAACACTACCGTGGCCAATTCCAAGTTGTGAGTAGGGTAGTTCACTTAATGCTTCTTGAGTTGTCATGATGCATAGGTGATGACTTTACCATTTTGCATCAGGACACATCCAAGTCCTACTCTCGAGGCATCATAGTAAACTGTGAACCCTTTTTCACCTTCGGGTAAGGCCAAAACAGGAGTTGATATCAAACACTTCTTAAGCTTTTGGAAACTCTCCTCATAGGACTCCTTCCAATTAAACTTAACTTGTTTTCTAGTCAACTTAGTCAATTGTGCTGCTATCTTAGAAAAGTCTTGTATAAATCTAAGATAATAGCCGGTCATACCCAAGAAACTTTGAACTTCAGAAACTATTTTGGGTTGTGGCCAATTGGCTATCGCTTCCACTTTCTTAGGGTCAACTTAAATTCCTTCTTTACTTATACATGCCCAAGAAAATTGATAGACTCCATCCAAAATTCACACTTAAACAACTTTGCTTAGAGTTGGTGATCTCGCAATGTTTGTAACACAATCCTCAAATTCTCTTTATGTTCCTCTTTAATCTTAGAGTAAATTAGAATGTCATCGATGAACACAATCATGAACTTGTCAAAAAATGGCTTGAACACTCGGTTCATCAAGTCCATGAAAGAGGCTGGAACATTTGTCAACCCAAATGGTAGGACTGTGAACTCACAATGACTATATCTTATACAAAAGGCAGTCTTGCAGATGTCTTCTCCATGGATCTTCAGCTGATGATAGCTGGACCTCAAGTCAATCTTAGAGAAGTAACCAGCTCCTTGCAATTGACCAAATAGATCATCGATCCTTGACAAAGGATACTTATTCTTCATGGTGACTTTGTTAAGCTAGCGATAATTGATACACATACGAAACAAGCCATCTTTCTTTTTCATAAATAGCACTGGCGCACCCTATGGCAAACTACTCGATCATATGAAACCCTTGTTGAGTAGATCATATAGTTGTGTCTTTAATTCTTTCAACTTTGCTAGTGCCATACGATATGGCAGTATTGATATGGGCTATATACCCTGTAGTAGCTCGATGCTGAACTCAATCTCACGATTTAGTGGTATCCTAGGTAGATCCTTAGGAAAGACATCCATGAATTCATCCATTAATGGCATACTCTTATCACAAACTATGACTTCCTTGTTGGTATCAACAACATGAGCTAAGTATGCTAGGCACCCTTTCCTTAACATCCTTCTTGCTCCCAAAGCTAATATCAAATTCAGAGGGTTCTCATTCCTATCTCCTTGATATATAAACTCCTCCCCATCCTTAGTTCCAAAGTCCACTAACTTTTCTCTATAGTTGATATGAGCTCCATGCTCATATAGCCAGTCCATTCTTAGGATTATATCAAATTCTAGCACATCAAGTTCTAATAATTCTATAGGATGTTTTCATCCATCAATGGCTACCTCATAGTCCTTAAACACATATTTCACTTCCATCCCTCTCCCAAAAGGGTTGACACTACAAAGGGTTCATTCATTAATTCCTTATTTCTACCAAGACTCTTAGCAAAACATGGAAATACAAACGAATGCATAGCACTAGAATCTATCAAACATCTTACACTAGAAGCAACATCTAAAGCGATGTCCGATACCGCATTCTCATCAGCCTTGACAGTTTAAGCAACTATGTGGACCTTCTTCTTAAAAGGCATTATGCTATAATGGGTAAAGGTATTCAGTGCTAATTCCCTTCTAACCCATATCACCCCACTATTCAACTACCATATTTACCATGCATTTAACGTAAGTACTCATCATATCACATCACAAAGCACATGTCACCCATCACCTATCACATATCCTAGCATATATCATATATCATAATCATGTAACATATATCTTTTAGCATGAAGAATTCTCCTATCATATAAAAGTCAATCATCTCATAGGCAATAAGGGATCAATCCACACTAAGTCGCTAAGCAATCAAATAATATCATTCGTATCACATGAGTCCTATACCATTAAGCCAACAGTTATCAACTACTGGCCCATGCCTCAATTGTGGCCCTCATCAAGATGAACGTCAAGTAGTCTCCAAGGACATTTAGGTGAATAATGGATAAGAGGGCAATAGGCCACAATATGACTAAAGTCACTACATCTATTGCAAAGAACATCTCTATCCGACATGTGACCTGTAAAAGACAAAGTCCTAGATGGTGAGTAGCAAGAATCTCCAAGTGTATGATCTCCCATCTGCTCAACATCTCTAGTCTTAAGCTGCTCCACATCTTCCCTCAAAGTATGCACTAAGAACCTAAGATGTCAATTTTCTTCCATCAGATCTGAGCAGTCTCCCTCCAACTTTTGAATCCTACTATAAACTCGGTCATAGTATAGACACTCCTCGGGGTCCTCCTCATTAGGAGTCTTCCTTCTCTTAATGTAGATCATAGGCACGGCCTTCTTGAATATCTCTAGCCAAGTCCTCTTACATGTCACATGGGGTGCTCTAGGTCAAGGTACTATAGCAGGGGTACTCTTCTCGGTCATCTGATAAAAGAAATGTAAGGCACAAAAATAGTAATAAGGAGTACTATAGCTTATTAAGATTTCGCAGAACTATACTAGCAATAGACAACAAGTGACATAATAGGAAAATTCCTATGCTCCAGGTTTATACTTAATAAACCCAATAAATAGATAAGTCTAAAGTAGACTTAAAAAAAACTACAGCTCTAATACCCACTTTGTCACATCCCAATTTGGGAGGTATGATGGTCCTAGACCATGGTGAGACACAAGGTCACCCATGCCCATAGATCCCACTGATGCATATATAAATACTACCTAGGATCATACCAAAACCTTATGCATTAACTTAATTATCCAATAATAAGGAAAACTTTGACAAGCGTAAGCATAGTATTAGAATACTTTAAATACAATCCATATGAAAAGAACATTTAAGACTCCCAAATAAATTAACACATAAATAATATTCCATAAATGAAACTCCCAGAGCATCTAAAAAGACTCTTCAAATCACAGTATGCTAATAAACTTAGATAAGGATATTCCCCAAGTGAAGTAGATTGCTTGAGCCATCACTTTGCCTCCTTATAAAGCTCACCTGGAACCACACAAAGAAAAGGGAGTTAGATAAATAATCTCAATGAGTAAACAATATAGCTTATACAATATCACATATCCCTTAGAAAGGGCTCATAGTTTATAACATAGTTCATAATTCAGAATTCATGATTCATAGCTCATGCTTCATAGTCTGAAATTTAACAAGGTTTGCAGAAATCACACATAGCACGTAGAGAGTGAGGGCTATTGCCACATTCACTTGAACATATGGAGGAGAGGTGGCATCAAACCAAATTTCAACTCCTAACACATAGAAAAGCATGAAACTAATCAGGCTCCATGGCTAGAACTGTCATTTCTAGTTGAGGTGGATACACTATCCCTATCCATCAAGTTAAGATCGTATGCACAGGTTCTGATAATTACCCGCATCAGCACGAGGATTTCTATATAAAAAGGTTTACAGGTACCATAGCTAGAGCTAATGGTAATCACTTATAACAATAGCATTGAAGAATGTAATCACATGTAATAAAATAACAATAGATGTTTAGTTTAATGAACAAAAGATAAATAACAATGTAGTTCTAGAAAGAATTTAAGTTAGGATAATAATCACAAAGGTTCTTTATTATCATTGGATAATTAAAATGGTTTTGGACCAATTGTCCTTTGGCAACCCAAGTTTAATAAAGAAATCATATAATTGTAATTGGAAATAGAGAAGAACTTGGGTTTCAAGAATTTCTAAGGTCACATATCATGATAGATTATACTTGTAATAATAACATAATATTTACTCACCTTGTAGTTCCTTAGCTCTTAATTGCTATAGCCCTTGAACATCTAATACTCCTCAAGCTCTAACATAACATTATAATTCAATACTTAGCATTTTCTTACATCATGCTATATCTCACAACTATCCCATGCACATATAATATTCACATAAACTTGGAGTTACACTTAGAAGTGCACTTATCATTTGCACATAATATGTTGACTTTCAAGTCTTGAACACTTTGCTTTCTTAGGATCATATGGAAAACACATAATAATTCATACCAAGACTTTTCTAAAGTCAAACACAATATACCATGATCTTAATATCAATTGAATTTGACATCCAATTTGGTACACTTAACACTTTCCATATATGTCAACTGAACAAGTAACCTTAAAAGTATCATCCTTATCTCTTTTGACCAAATTATACAATCAATCTCATAATCAATTTAAAGTCATTAATCAATAATTAACACATCATAATACCTAATTCACATGTTACTTAATCATATACACATATTAATCACAATATAGTAGTAGGATTAGGAAACCCTTGGTAGGTCGAACCTCTCTAGAGTTTGTCTAGAGTTATTCCTTCAACCAACATGCAATTAAATCATTTATCACTAATGTACACATGTCAATAATCATTAAAATATATTATACAAAAATTATATACATTGGGATCAAAATCCCAATGTAGGCCGAATCATACAATCAAGGTAAAACATGGATTTTTCTTACTTTTCGCTCTTTTCGTTCATTACAGTAATATACAAAAACATGATTTAAACCAATATTTTTCATGTAAACATAGCAAAATTTATTTTAGAATACATATACATAGGAATCAACACCCCTTTGAAAACATATGCATGAAAATTTCCAATTTTAGGTTTTAAGATGGAAAAACATGGATTCTTTTGCTTTTTGTACTTTTCGATCATTACAGTAATATATAGAAATATGATTTAAATCAATATTTTTTTTATCTAAACACAATAAAATTGTGAGACCTCACTCGAGCACTGGCCCGATCCGCTAGAGAGAAATGGGATGCTCATTTGGGTTTAGACTCACAATGGAACCCTCGGGTTTAGATTTGTTGATTTTGAAAATAATTTTAGGAGTCGCCACCCTAATTTATTTTTAAATGGAAAAATTAAGGAAAAGCACAATTTGACTCCAATTTATTAATTTTTTACTTTAATTTGCCCATAGATAAAATCACCAGTCTCGAACTAGGTTGAGCTCGAGGACTAGGTTTTTGGTTTTAAATAATCAAAATTTGGCTCTTAAGTTTAATTTGACTTTGAAAATTGGATTTCATGAATGACATTTATAGGATGATATTAAAGAAAATGCATGAATATGACATAACATAAATGCATGGTGAGGAAAAACCCAATTTGACTCCAACTTATTAATTTTTTACTTTAATTTGCCCATTGATAAAATGACTAGTTTCGAACCAGATTGAGCTCGGGGACTAACTTTTTGGTTTTAAATAATCAAAATTTGGCTCTTAAGTTTAATTTGATTTGGAAATTAGATTTCATGAATGACATTTATAAGATGATATTAAAGAAAATGCATGAATATGGCATAACATGAATGTATGGAGAAAATAAAACATCCACAAATTAATTAAAAAAAAAAAGGAAATCAGATTGATTGAGATTTGGATTTGAGGTTTGGCTTTAGATTCCAAATGTACCTACGTACCCCATTGAATGGGGATCAAAACCCATGTAGTTTGTTTCATGATTAAGTAGAGGGGTTTAGGTGTTCTTCAAATTGATTGATTTAATTTGGATTTGAGGGGAAAAGGCTGATACCTTGACTTTTGGTGGTTGGAAGGTTTTACCGAACCGAAGTTCTGTTTTATCGGGACCGGATGATTAGAAAGATTGGAAAATTAATTAATTAATTAAAATGATTAATTAACTAATAAATTTGATGAAATGGATGGATTAATGGATTAATTAATAAAAATGATTAATTAATTAATTTGGATAAAAAGGTGAATTAAGAAAAAGGATTAATTTGATTTTTGAAAAAAAGAATGATTTTTAAAAAAAAAAAGAGTGATTAATTAATTAATTAAAAAGATTAATTAATTAATTGAGTGATTAATTAAAAAAGAGTTTTAGTTAATTGAAAAGATTAATTAACTTGGTTAGAGTGAGATAACTAATTAATTAATTAAAAAGATTAATTAATTAATTAGAGAGTGATTTGAGGGAGAAGAAGAGAGGAATTTGAGGATAGGAATCTACACAAATTCAAGGAGTGGTTTGAAAATGAGAAGTGGAGGGGGGTATTTATAGAAAAAGTGGGTGAGGGTAGTTTAGGTAATGAAAATGTGAAAAGACTATGAGGGGTAGGGCTAGAAATGGCTAAAAATTATACTAAAAAGGGTAAAAGGGTCATTTTCTGCACAGGTGGGGCCCACTGGGGATCAGAATGGTTGTAGAACCTGGTGCGGCATCGCACCAGGCCTGTCCGGCGTCGCATCAAACTTATGTAGCATGCCACAAGCAAGGTGTGCAGCACTGCATAGGTCTAATGTGGCGCCGCACTCCTGTTTTGCGGCAACCACGTGCCACCCTTGACACGTTTTTTGAGGTCTCTTTTCAGCTCATTTTTTGAAGATTTTGGGCCTATTTTTGAGACTATTGGGTCAATTTTTGGGAATTGTAGAGCTCAAAGAGTTATCGGTCAGTGGTGTTAGGATCGAAATTAATTTTAGAATATTTGAACAGTCAGTCTGAGAAAGAATCCAGTCAGTTTTAGAAAAATATTGTCTAATATGGAAGGTCCGATCAAGGTCGAAAAGGCGCCAGGTTGTGCCAAGAAGGTTCCAGTCAATTCTAGAGAATTCAAAATTGATTCTGGAGGTGCTGGAATGAGGGTTCACAACTATCCCATCATCAAAGCTGTCTATCAGTTAGATGGTTTTGATGAGAGTAAACCCGAAACATCAGTAGATCTGAGTTTAAAAAATAATTCTGGTTATGATGAGATAATTTTCATGAATTTTGAAATTCGATTTGACCATTTTTGGGATACTAATGAATTTTTAGGTTCATAATTTTCTGATTTTTCTGATGTAAAAGCTACACTTTCTGTCTAAAAATAGGAGAATGAGGTGTCTATGGGTATATAAAAATCTCACAAACACATAGAGACTTTCGGATTTTGATTCCAAATTGATTCTAACCAAAGATTTACTTTCATGCAACTAAATAATTATAGGGCACCTTTTACTATGCATTATTTCATCCTTATATGCCCTAAAATTCTATAAATACTCAAACTCTCACACACTTCCTCACACCTCTCTCACTCTTTCCCTTGATCACAAAATGTGAGCTCCTCCATTTTTTTTTAGGATAATAATACTAATAATGAAAAATTCCTTTTCTTCTTTTTTTTCTTCTCTTTTTTTTTCTAGGATAATAATACTAATAATGAAAAATTCATTATTTCTTCTTTTTTTTTCTCTTTTTTTTTTTTAGGATAGCAACACTAATAATGAAAAATTCCTTTTCTTTTTTTTTTTTCTTCTTTTTTTCTTAATTTATTTTTTTTTAATTTTCATTTTTTTACTTGTTTTCTTACATAATAACAATAAATAATAAAAATTCCTCTTTATTTTTTTTTTCACTTGTCTTTTTACCTACTTACTTACTTACTTTCGCTATCTATCAGGTCTGGCATGGCATCCACATCCCTTCATAGAGCTGCTTCCTCGAGGAGAACCTCCGCTTCTTTTGCAAGCGGCTGGGGATGACAATAAGAAGCACCCAGAGACAACCCGCATCCAACCCTCTTATTACAGGATCTAGCATATCACGTGTCTTACGATGGTCAACTAGTGGTCAGTAGTCTTGCTTACTCTTTTTAAAAGCCAATTTTGTCCATTGCTTGCATTCCATGTTTGTAAATCATTCTATGCTTTCAATGGTTTATTACAGGCACAGACGATTGGGAACAGGGGTGGCCGTAGTAACCTTAGGGAGGTGATTAAGTGTGCCTTCCCGGGCAATGCTGTCAGGGCCATACTAGAGCCTACTGGCTTTATTAACTTTCTAGGTGTGCAAACCCTAGATCGCTTGAACATTAACCTGATCAAGGCTTTAGCAGAGAGATGGTGGGATACCACAGACACTTTCCACTTTGCTTGCGGGGAGCTGACCTGCACACCACTTGATTTGCATCTATTGTTTAGGATCTGGTTTGGGACTCAGACTCTCGATATATGCAGTGACTAGAGATAAACACTCTCTACCAATGAGACACAGGCACTTCTTGGCTTTGACCCACCTCACGATAGCACTTAAGTGAGGTGCACCTTGCTTGCAGATAAGCTGGAATGGGCAACAGCTGCTGGTGGGATTATCCCGAATGCAGCGGTGGCCCAGGCTGATCATCACAAGTTGTACTTTCTCCTGTACCCTGAGAGACACAGTGGATCTCAACATCTTGGCCAGCTTAGTTGATTTGAATGCCTGGAGAGAGTATGATAGGGGTAGTGCAGTGCTTAGCACTATGCACCATGACATGGTGGAGCTGTCTCAGGGAAATATCTTTTCTGTTGGTGGTACGGCAACCATTTGGGAGGTACATTTTCATACTCTGGCCTGAATTTTGATTTGCAGCTTTGATGATTCTAACTATTTATTGTACGCAGCTTTGGGCTTTTGAGTACTTCGCTTTTATAGCACTTGGACTGATCAGACACAGGCCGAGGGATTTTCCTGCTGGGCAAAGATGGATGGAGTCTAATTAGGGTCCTGACTCTAACAATCACAGTGTTTTGATACTCTGGGCCTTTTTTCACAATCTGATGGAGTATGAGGTTTTTCACTCTTTTACCTCGCCTTCTTTATCATTTTATGATTTAAACTATTTTGCTTACTATACGTTGTGACAGATTTTGAGACCATTTGAAGAGTTATGGCGTCTTGATCTCAACAGCATGATTTTCACCAAGCACATCTCTCGGAGGTAGCTCTTGTTATGCTCGCCCTACCACCGCCTGTTCTCCTTGGGTGAGAGAGTGTACTTCTAAATTGTCAGCTCCTAGTGCATCCCTAAGCCTTCACCAGTGTACATGAGATATGGTTCGGTGATCCGTCCTTCTCCTGCACTTTGTGGTAGAGGGGCAGGTGAACCTGACTACCGTTATTGAAGAGTTTCATGATCCCAGTGACTAGAGTGATGCAAGGATACAAAGGCTTAGGATGCAAGCCTTGGTTTTCTGACTAACGGTCGGATATCTATTTCTCAAGCCTGTTGATTGGGGAGATGCCAGAGCAGTGGGTTTGATACTATGGATGGAGCAGGGTCGCTCCATTATTGGGGCCATGTTGGCAAAGACACTGTTGAGTTTTGACTACTTTGTTCAGGGATTAGAGAGATGGACTATATCTCCTATAGTCCTTCAGGTGAGAAAAATAAATTTGTAGGCTTTTATGGATATTTTGTGCATGTCTGAACTCTATTTTAGTTTATTTTGCAGGTATAGTTGATGGACCACTTGAGGGTGGTTGCTGCTCCAGTTAGAAGTCTATATATAGCCATTCAATATTGGATGCGGCCCATTTTGGTAAGGCAAGGATCAATCCAGGAGTGGATTGGATGGCTCCTAGAGCTTTCCCTAGAGGACATACTCTGGCATTGCTAATGGTATGGGATTAGGTCCTTTATGACAATGAGCCATGGGTATCAAGTGGTCTATCTGCTCAATTTAGCATGGACATCATTTTATCAGGGTATGAGGGTCTTGAGGTAGATGGGTCAAACTCAGGATGTGCCACCAATTATGCCCTTTTAGAGTCTGCTCAGATTACAGCTCCCATTGCTAGGGCCATTAGAGGAGGGTGGATGAGGAGCTTTCATGTAGTGAGACCAGAGGTTGGTTTTGGTACTACTGAGAGGTACCGCAGTTACTTGATTAAGACCATATGGCTGATTGAGAGAGAGCACCGAGCTACGTTACTCAGGGAGATTAAGGATGGAGAAGGCAGCTGCCAGAGGCACTAGTGACCAAGGGACTGCCGCTAGGATAGAAGAGGTAACCTGACATGAGAAAAAGACTAGATGTCCCACAGAAAGACTAACTTTACAGGCTGCAGTGGTGACTCAAACTATGGTGGCGGTGACTTGGAGGACTATCACTGCAGTTAGACATGAGGGAGACACTACTGTGGTTGCACAGAAGAGGGTCACAACAGTGAGTTCACAGAGGCGGACTGTCATTGCCAAAATATAAAGGAGGACTTTGACTTTAACACAGGGGAGGACTTTAGCTATTAGCTTAGGAGGTACTGACCCTTAGAGGAGAGTTTTAAACATGACTTCAGGGAGCAACTCTAGAGTTACTAGGACATGAGGTAGACCGACCAGAGTGATTACTGAGAGCAGTTCTAGTATTATGAGCACTCCAGCTACTAACATTACGAAGGGGGCTCAGAGACTAGAATTAGAGGTGTGACAATTAAAGAGATAGTGGCAGGATCTGATTTTGAGGGAGACATCCATCCTAGGAGGAGGAGGAGGAGGATTGACTAGATAAAGGTAGTGGTCTGCCTATTTTTTTGGTGGTTGTTCTGACACGAGCTGCAGGTTTCTTTTTTGTACACTCCCAAAAGCTGATATGACCATAGGATAAGCTGTAGGTATAGATAGCGGCTGTCCTTTTTGTGATGATGGATTGTATGCTCTTGTAACATCTGATCATCATTATATGAGATACCTTTATTTTTGCTTTAATTTTTGCCTAAGCTGCCCTCGCGGGTTTTCAACTCAGCGAGCATTTTCTTTTCTTTGTTTATCATTCATTATTATTTTTTTACTTAGACAAAAGAACCAAATGATGCATTAAGTGCAGAGGAGATGCAAATAAAATGTTTTCAAATTAAGTTTTGGACCGCACCTGAGTTGGGCTGCCTACATATCCCTTACAATTATCATTGTCATTTTTACTTTTTTAGGGAGAATCAGGTCCATATAGTTTTGATTACATTGCTTTGAACATGAAAAAGATAAAAAGAATGCAGATGTAGTCTTCAAACAAAGTATCTTTTCAGTTGATCTAAATTACAGGGATTGGAGAACTCATTTTCATCCACATCTGTAAGAATGGCTCCTCCGCCAGACAAGATCTTCTTGAGTACATATGGCCTGGCCCAGTTTGGTATGAACTTTCCTCTTGGGTCATGGATCGGGGCCCTAATCTCTTTCAGAACTAAATTCCCTTCCTCTAGGCCCCTGTCCTTTACCTTCTTGTTAAAATGTCAGGCTACCCTCTATTAGTAGCCCTGAATTTTGTACAAGGCATCCATTCTTTTCTCATCAATATCATTCGGTTGCTCATGATATCCTTTGATCTAGTATGCTTTGCTCAACTGGCTTTCCCTCATTACCCTAGCAGATTGAATTTGCATTTCAATGGGAAGTACAACTTCCATTCTATAGACCAAGGCATATGGGGTTGCCCCTGTGGGAGTACGAACGGTAGTTTTATATCCCCATAAAGCAGCAAACAGTCGTTCATGCTAGTCTTTATGCTTCTTAGTGACTTTCTACAAAATGGTCTTATTTGTAGCCTCAACCGCATTGTTGGTCTGTGGTTGGTAGGGAAAGGAGCGGTGATGTTGAATCTTTTTTATCTAGAGTAGGTGGACTACCTCCTTTTGAAAGTGAGAGCCATTACCCGTGATTATTTTGAAGGGGGTTCCAAACCAATAAAGGATATTGGTTGGATGAAGTGTGCCACCTTCTTTGCATTTAGGACTTGATATGGCATTGCTTTGATCCATTTTATAATGTAGTCTATGGCCATAGAATGTACTCATGTCCATTGGAGGACTTCGGGAAAATCCTCCCAATGACATCTATGCCCCAGGTAGCACAAGACCATGGTGTTGCTATCGAATTTAGAGGAATAGGGGGTCGATGTTGGAGTTTGGCAAAGATTTGACATTTGTGACATTTTTGCATGTACTTTGCATGGTCCTCATTCATGGTTAGCCAAAAATAGCCCAGATTTGCTATCTTTCATATCAAAGCTACACCATTCATATGTGGGCCTTCCTCACTGCCATGGACCCATTTTATAATTTGCTAGGCTTCTTCTTCAGTCACACATCGCAAGTGGATATTGTCCCAAGCTCTCTTATATAACACATCAACATTAGGTATAAAGCCAACAGACAGTCGCCTTAGGGTCTTTTAATATGCTTTTAAGGCCACTTCCAAATACTTACCATTCTGGATGTAATTGAGGATGTCCCAAAACCAAGGCTTAGCATCAGCCAACTGGAGATTCATGCACATAGTATAATATCCAGGTTGCCATTTTACTTTGATGATAATAGGCCTGTGTATCTCACTATCGCTCATGTCAATCATTAAGGCTAAGGTGGCTAGAGTATCAGTGAATTGATTATTTACCCTTGGCAAGTAGAGAAAGGAGAGTTGATGAAAATTCTCCCTTAGGTCATTTAAGCATTGATGGTAAGGAATCAAATGCTCTTCTCTAATTTTCCACTTACCAAGGGCTTGGGAAACAATGAGGTTAGAATCACTATAGACCTCTAAGTAGTCTATTCTCATGTTAATGGCCACCTCTATACTAGCTATACATGCCTCATATTCTGCTTTATTATTGGTTACCTCAAATGCCAGCTTGATCGCCATAAGCAAATGATCTCCTTTAGGGGTAACCAGAACTATGCCAGCTCCATAGCCTTTAATATTAGAGGCATCATCAAAGAATAACTTCCATACTTCAGGATCTATAATCAAAATGTCCTCATCAAGAAATTCAGGCTCAAATATCTCTTCTCCCATAGGGGCTAGCTGCCATAATGCTTCCTTTTACTGCTTTTCTTGGAATATACTTTAGTTCAAATGCTGCAAGAACTGTCGTCCATCATGCCATCTTGCTATCAAGAACCGGCCTCTCCATAAGGAATTTCAAGGGGCTCTTGTCAGCTAGCACATGAGTTGTGTATGAGCATAGGTAATGCTGGAGTTTATGGCATACCTAGACTAAGGCTAAGTATAATTGCTTAATCTAATTATACTTAAGCCCATGAGCCAGCATACGCTTACTCAAGTAGTAAATGGCATTCTTTTTGTGTGAATCTAGAGCATTTTGAGCAAGCATTACACCTATAGCTTCTGAAGTTACTGATAAGTAGAGTAACAATGGTTGACTTGGCCTTAGAGGTTGCAATATTGGCAGGTTTAAGAGGTAGTCCTTGATTCTATCAAAGGCTTTTTGGCATTCTTCATTCCACTACTTAGAGGCTTCTTTCATTAGCAGTTTGAAAATTGGCCCGTAGGTATCTGCCAGTTGTGCAATAAAACGGCTGACATACTGTAGGTGACCCAGGAAACCTCTAATCTCATTTTTAGTTTTAGGGGGAGGTATTTCTATAATTGCCTTAGACTTAGCCAGATCTACCTTTATACCTCTTTGGCTGACTAGGTGCCCTAGAAGTACACCTGAAGAGGCACCAAAAAGGCATTTAATTGGGTTTAACTTGAGGTTATACTATCTAAGCCTAGTAAAGAATCTGTCCAGAGTTTTGAAATGACCTTTAAGAGTTTTAGACTTTATGAGCATGTCATCCACATATACCTCGACATCCTTATGCATCATGTCGTGGGATATAGTAGTGGCCATTCTTTGATAAGTTGCCCCGGCATTCTTCAAACTAAATGGCATTACCCGATAGCAATAGGTGCCCCATTCTATCACAAAAAATGTTTTTTCCCTATTAGGAGCATAGACTTGGATCTGGTTGTAGCCCGTATAGAGATCGGTCAAGGAGACTATTGATGCACTAGCCATATGGTCCATAAGTAAATCAATATGAGGCAAAGAGAAGTCATCCTTTAGGCAAGCTTTGTTGAGGTCCCTGTAATCAACACATATCTAAACCTTTTCATCCTTCTTAAGAACAGGCACTATATTGGCTAACCATGAGGGCTAAGTGATGGGTTTGATAAACCCATTATCTAGCAACTTGGTACCTCCTCTTTGATCTTCATAGACCATTCTGCTTTCATTCTTCTCAGCTTCTGCTTTACAGGCTTCATATGATCATAAGTCGAGATCTTATGAACTGCTATGCTCGGATCTACCCACCATGTCTTTAGGCTCCCATGCAAAATAGTCTATGAACTCACGAACTTTTTCTACTAATGCTTATGTGTCAGAATATGCAGATGCAATGTATGTAATTTTAGGATTCTCCTCTGTGCCAAAATTGATTGGTTCTTTGCTTTTTTCATTTTTTATTTTCTTTTTCAGATTTCTCATTTAATGATGAGTAAGAGAATGGAGAGCATATATAGTCAGGAAAGTAAGCAGAAAACTTGTTCATTTTATTGAAAACAAAGGTCCCATCATCATGGGTTACATCATTTTGAAAGGACAAGCTAGAGAGACTGGTTATAAAATTAGACAAAAAGGACTGAAAGGTTTCCACAGTCTCACATTTGAACTTAAGGGACTTAGACTCAGACTCAGACTCAGAGGACTCAAATGAACACATAACAGGACTGGTGCTCTTCTTGATATACCATTTATTTAGTGATGCTTGGGATGGTTGAATGAGCTTGGTAGGATCAAGTTCTTGGTGGTTGGTGATCATGTGGATAGTCTCAAAAAGAGAGGCTCCATGCTTGCTTCCCAATCCTCCTCTAATTGAGAGATCGGTGTGCACTCCTCTAGGTTGAGCCTGATATTAAAGAAAATTTCAAAACTAAGGATTAGTTTCTTAGAAATGGGACAAAACCATGGCTCGGGAAAGCCATAGTAGGGGAAATCTTCTCCCTCTTTCACAAAATACCCGTTAAGAATTTTGAAATAGGGGCGCATAGGCCAATCATAAGTCTCACCTTGCCTTTTGGCCTCAGCTCTCAGTTTGGCTTTTTCCTCTAATTCTACAATATCTTCAGGTTTGGACACATAGCCAAGACTAAAAGGAGGAGTGGCAATGGGATACTCAGGAAATTGGGTGATCCTTTGTTGGTTTCTCCTAAGTCCCAAACCTGGAAAATAATCCATTTTCTTCATCATGTTAACTACTGCCACATTACTATATTGATCAAAGTCAAAAGGAACAAACTCTTTACCTTCCCTTTGAATGAACTAGATGGTATCAAATGAGAAGCCAGATAGAGGAATGGTAGCTGGTTCGAGCTTGATTTCCAAGATTAGCACAGATCTTGAAATGTCACTCTTCCCATGTACATCAGCTTAGACAGTTATGATATTTGTACCATGGGGAAATTTCCACTTCTATTGCAAGGAGGAAGAACTCCTTTCACTTGGTGGATCCATGGTTTACCAAGTAGGAGATTGAAACAGGCTGGGACGTCAATCACTTGAAATGGGATTGGCACTGTCACTGGTCCAACTGTGACATTAAGATTTGCTATTCCCAAAACTTCCCTCTTAGTGTTAACATATGCCCTCACCACCTGGTCTGATGGAATGAAATCTGAAGCCTCTAATCCTAGGCAACTGGCCACTTTCAGTGGATATACATTCAAGATAGTCCCATTATCCACTAACACCATAGGCACAGTTTTGCCTTGGGTCATCACTATGATGTAAAGAGCATGGTTGTGGCTTTCTTCTCCATAAGGGATATCATGATCACTAAAGGAAATGGTCATGGATTTGGCAGTGTTGGTTAAATATGCCACGAGTGTCTCAGGTGCGATGTCAATAAGAGCCTGACATTGGTTTAAGGCCTTGCAAAGAGCTTGCCGATGAGGGTAAGAAGACTGGATAAGGCTCTATATCGATACATTTGCTTGGGTTTTCTTCAATTACTTGAGAATGGGGTCCTTTTCAAGTTCATTATAGGGTTTTAATTTTTCAACTGGAGGGGGGACATTATGACTTACTGGGTTTGAAACTATGGGTTGTAGAGGTGGTGGAAGGACTCTTCCACTCTGAGTAATTGCATCGACTTTGGTGATAAAGTCGTTTAGATCAAGTACACAACAATAACTTGAAGTAGGGGAAATGAGGGAGAGAGGATCAAATCCTGACTTATCAGAAGAAAGAAAGTTGACATTTGCCTAGTGGTTAGGCAAAGGATTTGTGGTGATGTTGGGTTTAGCTCTTTGAGCAATGATATTCCCACTATCTATTAGGTCCTAGATTTGATGCGTTAAAGCCTTACAAGCATCCATTTTATGTCTGGGCCCTTGGTGATAATCACATTGCTCGTTGGCATTATAGTTCTTAGGCAAAGGATTTGGGAGTGGTCTTGGCTCTAAAGGTTTGACAAGATGGGCTTCCAGGGCCTTCTTATAAACAGTGCTCGAAGGCATTCCTAATTCAGAAAAACTTCTTCTTTGCAATCTTATGGGTTGATGGTAAGAAACAGTATTAATTTCTCCTCCCTTTTGAGCGGCAGAATGATGGTGTTAGAGGTGAAATTGGTGTTCTTGTGGTATCTTAAACTCGAGGATCCATCCTTGATTTGACCATACTGAATCAAATCCTCGATTTTAGAGGCTGTAGTAATAAGAGCCTTAAAGTCTGGGAGATACTGGGTTAGCAAATGAATTTGGTATTGAGGAAGGAGATTTTTCACAATGATGTTGATTTGTTCTTCCTCAAATGGATGGTTTACCATTTGGGCTGCTTTTGCCCTCCACCTTATAAGGAATTCGGTGAAGGACTCTCTTTAGCCCTATTTTCAAATCTCGTCAAGTGACATCTATCTTAATATTATAATGGTATTGCTTGACAAAAGCATTGCAGATGTCATCCCAAGTTTTCTTATGATTTTAGTCCAGATCTAATAACCACTTTATGGCAATTTTGGTCAATAAATATTGGAATAATCGAGTAAGGAGCTCATCATCCACACCAAAGGTTCTCATGGCACTTACGTACATCTTAAGGTGGGTATTGGGGCAAGTGGTGCCATTAAACTTGTCTATCACAGGCATTTTGAATTTGGGCAGAACCCTGGCATTTGGGAAGAGAGCAAGGGAGTCGACATCTATTATATCCTTATGCCTTTTGATATTCTTGATGGATTGTTCTAGGATTTCAAACTTCTCTATTAGTTTTTTGGCTTCAGGGAAGCTGGAGAAATCGTCACTTTGTAAATGATTCGCAATGGGAGTGGGAGTTGTGGCATTCACATCCAAATAGGGAGAAGTAGGTGCTTCAGAGGCCTTCCCTTTATCGGTGAGATCGATAATAGGGGTAGTGAAAGTGGGGGCATGGCTGGTCCTGGCTTGAATGGAAATAAGTTGACTAGGAGGAGGTGTTGGCCATCGGTACCTTGAAAACAAAAACAAATAAAAAAATGGTTAAGAATACAGAATTGTGAAGGAAAAAATGGAATGAAAGTGAAAGTGTGTTAGGAAAAGGATTCCTTCCACATGATTGGTCACTGGATTTACATGTTGATAGGGTGAGTGTGTGAGGTGTTTTAGGGTAATAGACCACCAGTTTGGGTCTTTGAGGTGTTTGAGGATTTACCTTATTGAGCTTCTCATGTTATGTATGGATGATCATGATGTGATGCATGTCAAAAAAGGTTTTATGAACTTACAAGAGTATCGATTATTATGGTACATGGAACCTAAGGTCAAAGGCTAAGGTAACTATATGTATAAGGGTGAAAGGGTGGTTTGATTAAGGGTTTCCATCCCACTAGAGCATCGATATACCTAACCATATGTGAGGCAAAGAGCCTAGCGTGGGTCTAACAATACTGATTGCTCGTTACACCACCGAAATGATCAGGGATTCCCCACAGGGTGGAATGCTTTCACTATCTCCCAACATACTCAAAGAGAGTTGTCGAGCCAATGGTACTCTCCATCCAAAAGTTTTCCAAAAGCTAAGGTTAGGCAAGAAGCCTTTATTATACAAAGTGATGCAGGAAAGTCAAATTATACTTAATGAGCCAAATAGAGATTATTTTGGAAAAATTTTTCCTTAACCAAATAGTAATCCTCTTATTTTTCTTTTATTAAAAAGGTGGCAATAGTCCCCAATAGAGTTGCCAATTATGAGGCCTCGCCCAAGCACTGACCCGATCCGCTAAAGGGAACCGGGATGCTCATTTGGGCTTAGACTCATGTTTGGATTGGTTGATTTTGAAAATGATTTTAGGAGTCGCCACCCTAATTTATTTTTAAATGGAAAAATTAAAGAAAAACCCAATTTGACTCCAATTTATTAATTTTTTACTTTAATTTGCCCATGGATAAAATCACTCGTCTGAAACTAGGTTGAACTCGGGGACTAGGTTTTTGGTTTTAGATAATCAAAATTTGGCTCTTAAGTTTAATTTGACTTTGAAAATTGGATTTCATGAATGATATTTATAAGATGGTATTAAAGAAAATGCATGAATATGGCATAACATGAATGCATGGTGAAAATAAAACATCCACAAATTAATTAAAAAAAAAAAGGGAAAGATGATTGATTGAGATTTGGATTTGAGGGTTGGATTTAGATTCCAAATGTGCCTACGTACCCCATTGAATGGGGATCAAAACCCACATAGTTCGTTCCACGACTAAGTGGAGGGGTTTAGGGGTTGTTCAGATTGATTGATTTGATTTGGGTTTGAGAGAAAAATACTGATACCTTAACTTGTGGTGGGCAGAGGGTTTTACCAGACCAAAGTTGCATTTTATCGGGACTGGGTGATTAGAAGGATTGAAAAATTAATTAATTAATTAAAATGATTAATTAACTAATTAATGTGATGAAATAGATGAATTGATGGATTAATTAATTAATTTGGATAAAGGGTGGATTAAGAAAAAGAATTAATTTGATTTTTGAAAAAAAGAATGATTTTTGAAAAAAAGAGTGATTAGTTAATTAATTAAAAAGATTAATTAATTATTTAATTAATTAATTGAGTGATTAATTAAAAAAGAGTTTTAGTTAATTGAAAATATTAATTAACATGGTTAGGGTAAGGTAATTAATTAATTAAAAAGATTAATCAATTAATTAGAGAGTGATTAAAGGGAGAAGAAAAGAGGAATTTGAGGATAGCAATCAAATTAAACTCAAGGGGTGGTTTGAAATGAGAAGTGGAGGGGGTTATTTATAAGAAACGTGGGTGAGGGTAGTTTAGGTAATGAAAATGTGAAAAGACCATGAGGGGTAGGGATAGAAATGGCTGAAAATTTAGACTGAAAGGGGTAAAAGGATCATTTTCTGCACAAGTGGGGCTTACTGGGTGATAGCAGTATGTGCTCTATGAGCCATATAATAGTTATGTAATAGTAGATTTTAATTCCCAATGGCACGATAATATATTCATAATGTGAAAAGAGTTTTATATTATTGAATATAGTCCTTAAGTATTTGTAAGAGGATCTCTTCTTAAGTGTTGAGAATATTGGAGACAGATTGCTCTTGTATAAATATTTTAAATATGTTCATGGTCACAGGATTAATGACTGGGCATTATTAATTTCAAAAGACTATCACTTTTGTTTGTTTTCTATAATCCATATGTGATATGGATGATTATAGAGGCAATGAGTCTTATGCTGTTTGACATGTGATGTCGATACAACACGTGGATATTTATAGGATGAATAGTCAAACTATGACGTTAGATAATAATAATATGGGGTTTTACTACTTGTGAATTATTTCTCATCTAGGTCATAATAGTGCATATAATCCTTTGACCTGAGGGATGTTATATCTCATACATAGGTGGTTAGGATTTGTTATCGCTTACATAGACGTACTATTCACATACGGATATATGGCATGTGATAGTTATAATTTGTTATGTATAGAGGTAAGTGATCGCCAAGATAGAATTCATTACCTTGAGTAAACAAGGTTAGGATCCTATGCTATCTAGTTATTCTTGATAACTAAAGCTCCTGGCCAGGACAGATAGATTCACTAGAAAAAGTTTCTAGTAGGAATCTAATATTATCAAGAATTAAAACCAAGATAAGGACATAGAATCGAGGCATATTAGGGTTTGACATAAACCATTACCCTAGCCGAGATTGGGATCTTTAATGAAGGGATTCTAGTGTATGATGATTTATAATCAATGGTCCATGTGATGTTTAAAGTTCTCAACTATAAACATTCATTTCTAATTGGATAGTCATGACATGGAATGCTAGCTGTCCCTCACGACTTATGGGACTAAGTGTGAAGTAGGGATTTCATATTTGTAGAGAAAAGTGTTTTCTCATTCCCATTGCTAATTAGACATAAACCTAGAAAGTCACACACCCAATAGTGATCACCTTCCAAGTGTAAAAGGTTTACCATAATAATTAATTAAAGTGTTTAATTAATTGATTAGTGGTAAAATAATTAAACTAGTAATTAAATTTACAAAGACACTAGCATGTCCTGATATTTAATCTATGAAGGTTTCTATTTAATTAAATCTTAATTTGTATATGATGCAAATGAGAAAGATTAAATTAAAAATTGATTTGGACTAAATCAAAGACTTAATTTTAAGCTTAGTGAAAATCCTTAATACATGAGATGTGGCATAAGCTCATATGTGATATGGTTAAGTGGCAATTTAGGGGTTAGAGAAAATTAACTATTCATAAGCCCATATGATGGGTTTAAGGGTTAGAGAATTTTCTACTAAAGTTAAACTTATAATTACATCTTTTGGCTAAAGGAAATGTCCATTTTACCCCTAAAGGATATAATGGTCATTTTACCATTTGAGGAAGCAAAGTCAATTTTGCCCTTCCACCAAATGAAAAGCTAAAAGGGTATTTAAGTCTTTGTGAAGACTTAAGTGTTAAGTCTTGGAAAGATATAAAAGCCTTAGCTTTTATGTTGCAAAAGTTTTGAACATCATTTTTGGATTTGAAGCATTCTTAGAGAGAGATGTTGAGAGAGAAAGAAAAGGAAGAAAATGTTTCTTCAATTTTCTTTTGATCTTCAATTCTCTTCTTTTGTTCTTTATAAAAGAACAAATGCTTGCAAATTAAAAATGTGTTTAGTCCAAAATAAAACAAAGAGAAATCTTAAATTCCTAAATGATTTTTGAGGGAAATCTTGAATCAAATTGGGCCTAAGAGAGGATTCAAGAACACCAAAGAAATCAAGAGGAAACTTGGAAGTGAGCTAGGTGTGGATGATCTAGAGATTTCACACTTGGGAAGCTCTTTGATAAAGAATGAAGGAACCTAGAAGAGGTAATATGATTACTCTTCCTTCTTCTTTATATGCATATGTGTTTTACACATAAATTAATTAATTGCTTGATGGGATTTTAGACCAAAATTGGGTGAAGTGAAATTTTAAAATGTTTGCAATTTCACCTCACCACCCTCCTTCCGCTGCATTTGGCTCCACCATTCCTTCAATTGGTATTAGAGCCACTTAATTTTCCTTTGTATATGTTATTTTAGAGGTTTTCGATTTGGTTGAAAATGAGTTGGTGAACAAATGTTGTGTTATCGGACACAGAATTCGGACCTGCGAATTAGAAATCATAACTGCGATTCGCATATCGCAACTGCGAATTTGATGTAATGGATCAAAACAAATGTTGTTTAGGTCAGTTTACTGAATCGTGACCGCGACTTGTATTTCATGCCTGCGAAACCTGTGTCGCAATCGCTGTCGCAGTCACAAAGATGGTTGCGATTTGCTCTGTGTCTCCACCTAACTTTAATTTTTTCCAAAATTGTTTTGGATTAATTTTTCAATCAAATATATTCCTATGACTTAAAATATGATTTTGAGCTATAGAAACATTGAATATATGATATTCAAAATGGATATTTTGGAAATGTTCTAAAATTTGGAAATGTTCCAATGATGAACAACATATCTACAAATGCAGTTATTGTATATATATGTTTTGTTGTTGTTTGAGAGGCATGAATGGTTGATCATGGATTTAGAAACCAAAATGTATGATTTCTAATGTGGACATGTAATAATTAATTTTATTATTTCATGGGATGTAATTAAATGTTAATTACTCATTTAGGTTATAAATCAATTTCATTAAGCCTATAAGCTCTTTTGTTTTTCTTATCTCACCTTGGAATGTTAAGGTTACTAATGTACATATAGAGATATGGAGGTGCAAGAACAAGAAGAGGTTTAACCCATGAAGATGCCTAGTGGGAGCATGAAGATACAAGTGTTGTATTTTCATGTTTGTAATTTGTATAACCTAAATCCCATATCCATTCCTTGTGGCTAGGAAGTGGATCCATAGAATCCATGATCATACCTATGTGTATATTGTCCATATTTTTATGAAATATATATGTGATATATATGAATGCATGTGATGTATGTTTAAAATGGATAATGTGCAAAGTGAGACTTATAATTAAAGCCCGAAAATCTTCTAAAGAAAATATCGAGCCATGGTTCTCCATTGGAGCAATAATTCAAGAAAATTTAAACACTTATGTCATTGGTTATGGTTACACAGGGATGACATATTTGGTTTGAATGTTTTCTTGAAGTTATTATAAAGCATGTTATGTTACGAGTATATGATACATTGTATGTCAATAATGACAATGAGTATCTGAGATATATAATGTTCAAATCATTATACTTGTTGGTCCAATAGATTTGACTTGACTAGTGTGAAAGGCTAATAACGACAATGTGTATCTGAGGTTAGAAATACTAGGAACATGATTGATTGAACCTTACAAAGAGTTGTGATGAACAAGTGTTGTTCACTTGTTAGATATCGAAATTCCAATAATGATAATGTGTATCTGAGGAATTTGTGATAATTTAATAAGAATTCAATCACCTACTAGCAATCCACCTAACAGGATTTTCGTTTCCTATTTGGAAGTATAGGATTCGACAAATTAGTAGGATTACAGTTTTGATTAAAGACCAAATCATTATGGTAGCTACACAATTACATAAGTTATTAATCTTGTTATTTTCTGCATTTTGATAATATGAAATTGACAAACCCTCTTGTCAATATATTTGATTCTTTTAGGCTCACAGGGCTTAAATCTATGGTCTTTGCTTTTGAATACATAGTGTATATATTCAACTTGATTTGTTCTTGGTCTTTTAGAGAAAAGACTAATCCAAAGGAACATATCACTCTAAGTGCAATGGAAACAAAATATTGGATGAGTTTGATGCTATATGATTGTTTTGTAAGTCAAGGGTTGCAAAAACAACATATGAGAACAAGACTCCAAGTAATTATGCATCATCTATAAGAGTTATATGATGAGTATAAATACACTAGTTAATATGAGATATTAAGGCAGTTATTTGTTTGAATATGAAGTAAATTATAAAGAAAGAAATAGGAACAAAAATGAAAGAAAAAGGAAAGAAAAGAAATTATAAAGGAAGAAAAGAAGAAAGTGTTTTTTCTTGATCTTCACAACTTTATTTTTCTCTGTCTTCTCCATATTTTTCATTCTTGTTCTTATTCTTGCTATTCAACTAGAGTAAGAAATTAGAGAAAAGAAATTAAAGAAGAAAATGCTTCATCTTTAATTTCTTGTTCTTCTATTTTTCTATCTAGTATTCTTTATGAAAGAATATGAATTGTGAGTAGCCTCTTTCATTTCTTATTAATTTTTAATTAAACTTGATTTTGATTTATTTTCATATGATGATTAAATTCATCAAACAACTAGAGAGTCTAGATGTTTTGAAGAATAATAATTTTCAAATAGTTTAATTCTTCAAATTCATTTTAAATTTCCATTAGATGGAAAATGCACTTTAAGGTAATAGAAAAAGTTTCTATTATAAATCCTAAAAGGGAAATTGCAAGGGACAAGTCCATAGATAATGCCATAGTTGACAAAAGAAAATGTTTCTATTGTCAATGTTTTGAATATTGGAAAAGTAATTGTTCGTATTGTGAATACTAAAGGACAAAGAGAAGGATAAACCTTGTAAAGGTAAATCTATCTCTTGTTACTATATTCCAATGATTCATATAGTTCATTTATTGCTATGATTCATGATATAGGTGCTTTTGTGCCATATGCATGATCAGAGTAAGCAACAGAAGCATGGAGTTAAATGAAGTGATTTTGAAAAATCTAAGGGGCAAAGTGTTTGTTTCCAAAGAGCTTTTAGAATACTTCATGATGATTTTAGAAATCATATTTTGTATGTCTTATATGTACTTAATGATGATTTTAAAATCATGTTTTGTAAATCATATGTTGTAATTCCCAAGGATTCCATAGCTCATTAGAGTTATAATAATACCATAAAGTATAAATTTCTATAAACATAGTACCAATGATATAGTGATGGGATGAAGAAACCCTTTTTGATGCTAAGTGCATGATTGTGTATCTTTATATAGTGTGAATGTTCATGTGCATTTTATTGAGTTAACTTAAGGTAATATGTCTTAGTTTGAGTTTTTTATGATATGGGAAGGTAGGATTTGAAATGCCAAGTGAAAGGGAAAGGAAAAAGCTAAGGAACATTTTTAAGTTTGGAAAACGTGTTTGGGCGGGCTTACTAATGGGCCTTGGACTCAAGGCCCAAGCCCATGGAATGGCCAACCCACCAAGGTCCCAATTTGGTGGGACTTAACTCAACTAAGATTAGAATAAGTTAACTAAGGGTTAGGGTGAGGTTAGGTTTGGTTAGTCACCATTTAGATGATAGCCATCTTTGTTGACTTTTGTCAACTTTGACACCTAAGCTAATCCACTTTCCCATCACCTTATCCATATGCATTTTGGTGATTATGAAAATCATCATTATGGTGCCAAGTCACCATACACTTAAGGGCAATCTTAACCATCCATCTTGATAAATCTTAACCATTCATTTTAGGCAAAATGTGGCAATTGATCTTGTAAGATTAAATCACCACCATTGATTTCATTTACATATAAAGTGAAAATATGTAAATTCCTTTCATTGGTAACCTAACATCAAAATCACATCCTTACCAAAAGCCAAAACCTCTTAACTTATTCTTCAACATAGGACCAAATTTAAAGCATTTCAAGATAAGATTTTATGTTTAAGTGTTTCTTTTCTTGTTTCTAACCTACGAATGATAAGTTGTTAGCAAGTATATACTTTTCTTTTGATTTCTATGGTTGATTTCGATGAAAAGATTTAAGGGACAATTTAGGTTGCATGTTAGATGAGGGAATATGAAAATGGGAGAAATTTGGGGTTTAATAAGTAAGAGGTAACAAAGTAAGCATGAAAAGATTAAAGGGAGTTTGGCAAACACGGGTGGCCCCGCCACTGGGGTTCCAGTCGTGTGATAAGGAAAATTTAGAATTTCATCCAGAAGCCTCCCACAAGTGGAGGCATGGCTGAGGTTTCACCCGTGGGCAGCTATATTTTTAGCCATATTAGAATAGTTGGTCCTAGTGTTCATGACTTAATACTAGATTATTTTATTAACATTTTTATGGATTTCCTCATTCGTAATCCTATGATATAAGACATTGATGAATGATATGTTTATATGAAATGGTTAGAGTTTGGTTAGAAGGTTAAAGGAATAGAAATTGATGTATATTGTTTGGATGTGTTTGTAGAATCAAAAGGCAAAGGTATTGCTTGGGATACCAAGGAGCCTTGCTATAGTTTGCATTAAGTTTATCGATATAGGAGCTAAGGAGTAAGAGGTGAGTACTTAATAATATTTTTCAACTTGAGCTTTACATATAAGTGTAAATGTTGATTCATTTCCAATTTGGAATGCATTGCAATTCATTAGCAAGCATTATTTACTTTCTTGATTATTGAGCCAAAGTGAATCAAACATTCCTTTATGGCATTTGGCCAAATAGCCTATATTGTTTGACCTTATAATGTGATTAATGATGAGAACCTAATTGTTATTGATATATTATCCATTGAGTTATTTCATGGATAGAAAGAAAAAATGTTAGAATGATACCATGATAAGCATAATACCCCTCTAATGTGGGGCAATACATCAGACATTGTGCACAATGGTAATGGACCCACAGATAAGGTAAAGATTATCTGAACCCTAGCTGGGAAGGGTTTAATGTCCCTAGTACATATGGCCTAATCAGTTGTACATGTAATGAGGTATATAAGAGTGAGCAAGGCGTATGCCACCACTCAATTGATTATGGGGGAAACACACCATTTCCAAGAAAGGAATTATTCTGCTAAAGATATAATATTTGGTTTATACATATGGGAAAATTGTTTCATAAAAATAATTTCTAATCCACTTTACTCTATTGCTATAAAGAATCACTTTTGAGCATACACCATTGTTTAACCTTTTAATATTATTCTGTACTCACTTTGCTTTGTCTCACCCCATAGTTGTTGTTTATTTTCAAGATTAGCTGATAGATCAGCAAGGTGAATTCCAAGTTCTGCATCTCCATTTGGAAATTTCACTGCTATTTTGGTGTTATGATGTATATACTATGTTATATTTTGAAAGTTTCAATCTAGAGCTCCATAGATTGTTAAGGTCTATAATAATGATGTAATTTAGGATATTCATAGTATGTGTATGGGTTGGTATTATTTTATTTTAGTCTAAGCACTTAAGCCATGTATGAATGGGCTATAACTAAAATAATGTTAAATGTTTATCTTATAGAGGAATGATATGGTAATCAATGATAAAGAATGGTTGTTTGGGTTTCGATCTTGGGATAAGGGTAGCGAGGTTTTTCTTCAGAACTTGATAACTTATAAGAGGGTTCTACAGGTTTAGGTGACCTTAAGTCTCCCTATGCCTTAGGACAGTCATGGCTCAAAGATGGGTAGTGACATATATGATTTATATGATTAATGTGTTATTATTAAGTTAATAATAACAAAACAACTCCAAATGCTTTTATGATAATGCCATAAAAAACTCCAATCTAAAACCACTATGATTTCTTGGATTATTTTGTTTAGCTGAAGATAAGACAACTTAGTTGGATAACATTTGTCACTACCCATTAGGGTGTGAACTTGTTTCTACCTATAAGTCTAGTATCTAATACAAAGCAACTAGATCACCTTTTGTTGGACAAAAGGATAGAAATCAAAGAAGTTGTAGAATTTATGCATATAGATGCATCAATACCATTTGTGAAATGGTTAGTGGGAGTTTTTCCTAATTCATTGTATTTACCTATATATGTAAACATTGACCCGTTTGGAAAAAGGTAAATAAAATGAATTGTTCATTTGAATTACTGAAATGTTCAAGAAATTCAAGATGAAAAGGAAATTAAATATGAAGGATATTTCATACAAAATAGGAAAGAGTATTATAAGCCTTTGATTTGGTCGAAGTGGGGAGAACTCAAATACCAATTTTTGAAGAATTTCCTAAATATGAAATTATCATATAATTATAATTCTTTTTGGGAAAACCATACTTGATGGTATACTTAAAAGAATAAATTACAATATATATGATATGTTGTAATAGATGATGAACTATGAAAATTTTTGTTTATTTCCTTTTGAAAATTTACAAATAAAAGCATAATATTCTTAATTAGAACTTTCTCCAAAGTCTATCTAATCCTAATTCATATATGATATGATATAGATAGATATCAAAATTCTTACTCATAATTTGATTTGAGATATCTAGCTTATTTGATAAGCTAAAGTTAAACAATTGGAAGATAATCTAATTAAGATAACATTTGTTGGATATCCTAAAGGTGTTTTAGGATAGTATTTCTATCTTTTGCATGACAAAGAGTTGTTAGCAAAGATGTTATTTATTGATAAAATATTTATTTAAGAAAGTGACATATTGAGAAAGATAGAAAAATTGGGTGAATGTCATCCAATAATATCCAACAAAATGATCAAAAGTAAAATTTGATCAACCCTGTGAAAAGTCTAAAACTAACTAAATGTTTTATCCTTATAAGCTGCTAAAGGTTTAGTAGAATATCTAATTTTTTTGTAATATATGATTTCTTTATATGAATACACAATAGTTGTATATTCATGATGAAGTGAATCATGAGATAGTAAAATATCTAATCTTAAGAAAAATATAATTTACTTTATATGAATGCACAAAAGTTGTACATTCATGATGAAGCAAATTATAAGATGATTCTATTGTAGCTATATATGATATAGCAATGCACAATGATTATGAGTTTGACATATAGATGTCAATACTAGTTTTCTTTCTCTAGAAAAGAAAACATAATCATGGAATAAATCTAAAGGCTTAGAGTCTTAAGAAAAATTCCAAAGTATGCAAAACCTTAATGAGTTATATCATCACAAGATGAGTCATTAATGTGCAAAAGGATAGTGGGAGTATCCTCACTTTCAAGTTTTGTACATGGATAACACATTAGTTTGTAAAAATATTAATATATTTGCATTTGTAGAATGGTTTTACCATTAGTTTCTTCATTTAGACTTGAGATAAATATTTTTCATTCTTATTAATTCATATCTATAGAGATAGATTGAAGAGAATGTTAAATATGTCTAAGTCAATATTTGGAAAAGATGTTGAAAAGTTCAACATACTAATTCCAAAAGTTTTATTTCCTATAATTTCGATATCCACTTTTTGAGGGTTGATTCCCTAGATACCCAAAGAAAGTATGGCATGGATCCCTTATAATATGACTATAGGAAATCTAAATTACACAAGAGTTGAATAATGAGCCGAAAATCAAGAATGTTATTAGTATGACTAACAGATTCTAATTCTATTTAGGATTAAATTATTGGAAATATAATCAAAATTATTCTAAAGTACTTGAGAAGTATTTAAGATTTAATTTTGACAAATGAAAAATGTTACTACATTAATGATAGAAAGTCTATCATTGGGATTGTTGTTATCTATGATGAAGAAATAATTTGCTATAAAAGTTCTAAGCAAATTGTTATTACAAACTTCATTATGGAAGCCAAATTTGCTACATAGGACATTGCAAATAAGAAATTGTTTTGGATTCAATAGTTATGGACTATTTTTAAGAGTTTCTCTAGTACATCACGAGTATCTCTCTATTGTGATAATAATGGAGCCTTAGCTTATGGCAAGGGAACTCGAGTCTCACACTAAAATCTAGAATATTTCAAAAGGCATTAAGATATTATCAAATCGATTGTTGGAATAGAGCATTCTAGCCTTACAAAAAATAACGTTAACCATTAACTTGGTTAATTCATTGACTAAAGTCAAAAGTTAGTGACAGTTAAACTTTATCTTGAGAAGATGAGTTTCTAATACTAAGCAAAATGGCTCTAGTGCAAGTGGGAGATTGATAGTAGTATGTGCCATAGGAGCCATACAATAGTTATTTAATAGTAGATTTTAATTCTCAAAGGCACAATAATATATTCATAATGTGAAAAGAGTTTTATATTATTGAATATAGTCCTTAAGTATTTGTAAAAGGATCTATTCTCAAGTGTTAAGAATATTGGAGACAGATCACTCTTGTATAAATATTTTAAATATGTTCATGGTCATAGATTAATGATTGAGCATCATTAATTCCAAAAGACCATCACCTCTATTTGATTTCCATAATCAATATGTGATATGGATGATTATACAGGCAGTAAGTCTCATGCTACTTGACATGTGATGTTGATACAAACACGTGGATATTCATATGATGAATAGTCGAACTATGACGTTAGATGATAATAATATGGGGTTTTATTACTTGTCAATTATTTATCATCTAGGTCATAATAGTGCATATAATCCTTGACATGAGGGATGTTATATCTCATACATAGGTGGTTAGGATTTATTTCTACTTACATAGACGTACTATTCACGTACAGATATATAGCATGTGATAGTTTTAATTTGTTATGTATAGAGGTAAGTGATTGCCAAGATAGAATTCATTACCTCGAGTAAACGAGGTTAAGATCCTATGCTATTTGGTTATTCTTGATAACTAAAGCTCCTGACCAGGACAGATAGATTCACTAGAAAGAGTTTCTAGTAGGAATCTAATATTATCAAGAATTAGAACTAAGATAAGACATAGAATCGAGACATATTAGGGTTTGACATAAACCATTACCCTAGCTGAGATTGGGATCTTTAATGAAGGGATTCTAGTGCATGATGATTTATGATTAATGGTCCATGTGATGTTTAAAGTTCTCAACTATAAACATTCATTTCTAATTAGGTAGTCGTGACATGGAATGCTAGCTGTCCCTCACGACTTATGGGACTAAGTGTGAAGTGGGGATTTCACATTTATAGAGAAAAGTGTTTTCTCATTCCCATTGCTAACTAGACATGAACCTAGAAAGTCACACACCCAATAGTGATCACCTTTCAAGTGTAAAAGGTTTACCATAATAATTAATTAAAGTATTTAATTAATTGATTAGTGGTAAAATCATTAAATATATAATTAAATTTACAAGGAACCTAACATGTCCTGATGTTTAATCTATAAAGGTTTCTATTCAATTAAATCTTAATTTGTATATGATGCAAATGAGAAAGATTAAATTAAAATTTGATTTGGACTAAATCAAAAACTTAATTTTAAGCTTAGTGAAAACCCTTAACACATGAGATGTGGCATAAGCCCATATGTGATATGGTTAAGAGTCAATTTAGGGATTAGAGAAAATTCTTATTCATAAGCCCATATGATGGGTTTAAGGGTTAGAGAATTTTCTACTAAGGTTAAAATTATAATTACATCTTTTGGCTAAAGGAAATGTCCATTTTACCCCTAAAGGATATAATAGTCATTTCACCATTTAAGGAAGCAAAGTCAACTTTGCCCTTCCACCAAATGAAGAGCTGAAAGGGTATTTAAGTCTTTGTGAAGACTTAAGTGTTAAGTCTTGAAAAGATATAAAAGCCTTACCTTTTATGTTGCAAAAATTTTGAACATCATTTTTAGATTTGAAGCATTCTTAGAGAGAGATGTTGAGAGAGAAAGAAAAGGAAGAAAATGTTTCTTCAATTTTCTTTTGATCTTCAATTCTCTTCTTTGTTCTTTATGAAGGAACAAATGCTTGCAAATTAAAAATATGTTTAGTCTAATATAAATCAAAGAGAAACCTTAAATTCCTAAATGATTTTTGAAGGAAATCTTGAATCAAATTGGGCATACAAGAGAGGATTCAAGAACACTAAAGAAATCAAGAGGAAACTTGGAGGTGAGCTAGGTATGGATGATCTAGAGACTTCACACTTGGGAAGCTCTTTGATAAAGAATGAAGGAACCTAGAAGAGGTAACATGATTACTCTTCCTTCTTCTTTATATGCATATGTGTTTTACACATAATTTAATTGATTGCTTGAAGGGATTTTAGACCAAAATTAGGTGAAGTGAAATTTTAAAATGTTTAAAATTTCACCTCACCACCTTCCTTCCACTGCATTTGGCTCCACCATCTTTCACTAGGGATCAGAATGGTTGCAGAACCTGGTGCGAGACTGCACCAGGCCTATGTGGCGCCGCACTCCTCTTTTGTTGCAGCCACGTGTCACCCCTAGCACATTTTTTGAGGTCTCTTTTTAGCTCATTTTTTAAAGATTTTGGGCCTTTTTTGAGATTTTTGGGTCAATTTTTGGGAATTATAGAGTTCAAAAAAGTTATCGGTCAGTGTCATTAAGATCAAAATTAATTTTAGAATATTTGAACAGTCAATCAGAGAGAGAATTTGGTTGGTTTTAAAAAAATGTTGTTAGATACAGAAGGTTCGGTCAGGGTCAAAAAGGCGCCAGGTTGTGCCAAGAAGGCTCCGGTCGATTTTGGAGAGTTTAGAATTGATTCTGGAGGTGCTGAAAACCTATAGTTATGTTAGATAAAGAGAAATGAATTATAAGTATTAGAATGATTTTGGCAACATGAATTTGAATTGGAAACCCTAAGAGGCATGAATATGATTAAGAAGAAAATTGATAATCTAATATTAAATATTGATAATTGAGGGGTTGAATGAGTTTTATATTACATTAATCTGAGGACTTTATGAGTAATTTAGAGATTGAATGGAGAATTGATGATTTCCCTAAATTTTAGGGTTTATAGAAAATTGAGGATTTTGAGAATTGAATTTGGATTTACGAAATTAAAGAGAGAAATCAAGTTTAAGAATGGTGTTATAATATGCAATGTGAATATAGAAATTCAATGATAGAAATGACTTTCTCTAAGATTAATGAACTAGATTTAATTATAAAAGTGATGACGGTAATAGAATTAGCTCTCTTGAATATTGGAGAATTTGCTTAATTGGCATTAGTGACTATTATGAAAGTTAAAATGTAGAATTAAGAGGAAAGAAATTGTCCTTCCTAAAATGAATAGCTTTGATCAATTGGAGAACAACTAAGGAAATATTAAATGCAGTGCTAAGTATATGTGCAGTATATCTTGACTTAAAAGTGATAAGTTGTGAATAATATAGAAGTGCTAATAAGTTAAGCAAATGTTATGATGAGAAAGTGATTAATATGCCATTGAAATGTAATGTGTAGAGTCTAATGACAAGTGCAAGAATATTGTCCAAGAGTGCGAGGAGCACTACTTGTATCAGCGTCAAATATAAATAGGAGCAAAAGAGTCCAAGGTGAGCACGTAATAATATAACATGCATTGTGCTATTGCTTGAAACCTTTATGTTCCAAACCATGATTGTTAAATTGTTCAATGCCTTGAAGAGCATAAATTGTTTATTGAATATCAAACCATTTGATATGTTGCTTCTTGACTCCTTGATAAGCTTGAATTGCTCATTGAACCATTAATAAGATGCTTCTTGATGAAAATTGACTATTGTGAACTCATCATACTGAAATCGCATTGTGTTCATTAGAATCTTTGACATGAATCTTAAATGAATATCCTATTGAATGCCTATTGATAAGTAGAAATCCCCTTTCTAATATGGAAAAATACATCAGACCTTGTGCACTTGATTACACCTATGGGTAGGGCGAGAGTGCCCAACCTTTATTAGGGGGAACGCCTAATTGTAAGACATGATCAATCTTATGAATGTGATATGTGTGAGTGAGCAAGGCTTAGACCGCCATTCTTAAATTGATATGTGTGGGAAGCATCCTACTCCCAATAAAGTGATATTTCTGTTAAAGATTATATCCCCAAATTTTTAAATGAGAAATTGAACCATAATGTTGATATTGATTGAAAACATTCCATTGCCATAAAAAGCCCTTCCTAAAATAAATTATTATACTCACCTTGTGTATTGTATTATTATGTACTCACTGAGTTATGTCTCATATTTTTAGTTGTTTGAATTTTTCAGATAAAGTCCATGAGTTAGCAAATTAAGACTCCAAGCCTCATCTTCTGCTTGGAGGTTACTTTGTCAAGTTCCAGTATTGTAACTCTTGGTTATGAAGGTTATGGTTAGAGGTCTATAGTTATTGAAGGGTTTAACACTAATATGTCATAGGATGTATATATAATGTGAATAGTATTATAATGGCTATTGTAATAATGTATAATGTATTGAATATTTTATTAATGATATAAAATACAATTTTTGAAGTTTTACAAGTTATGTGTTAATGATCTTATAAGTTAATGAGGATGTGATAAGCAAATAATGGGTATAAGGTTACAATCTTAGATATGTCTAATGGGATGTATGGTAAAAAGAGTATAAGTGAAATGGGTTCTACGAGTTTAGGTGACCTTACATCTCCCTATGCCCTAGGACCGTTACTGCTTAAAAGGTAGGTCGTGATAATTATAACTCTATATCATTAGAATCTTTGACATGAATCTTAAATGAATATCCTATTGAATGCCTATTGATAAGCAGAAATCCCCTTTCTGATGTGGGAAAATACATCAAACTTTGTGCACATGGTTACGCCTATGGGTAGGGCGAGAGTACCCAACCTCTGTTAGGGGGAACACCTAACCATAAGACCCGATCAGTCTTACGAATGTGATATGTGTGAGTGAGCAAGGCTTAGGCCGCCATTCTTAAATTGATATGTGTGGGAAGCATCCTACTCTCAAAAAAGTGATATTTCTGCTAAAGATCGTATCCCCAAATTTTTAAATGAGAAATTGAACCATAATGTTGATGTTGATTGAAAACATTCCATTGCCATTAAAAGCCCTTCCTGAAATAAATTATTGTACTCACCTTGTGTATTGTATTATTATGTACTCACTGAGTTATGTCTCATATTTTTAGTTGTTTGAATTTTTCAGGTAAAGTCCATGAGTTAGCAAATTAATTCTCTAAGCCTCATCCTCTGCTTGGAGGTTACTTTGTCAAGTTCCAGTATTGTAACTCTTGGTTATGAAGGTTATGGTTAGAGGTCCATGGTTATTGAAGGGTTTAACACTAATATGTCATAGGATGTATATGTAATGTGAATAGTATTATAATGGCTATTGTAATAATGTATAATGTATTGAATATTTTATTAATGATATAAAATACAATTTTTGAAGTTTTACAAGTTATGTGTTAATGATCTTATAAGTTAACGAGGATGTGACAAGCAAATAATGGGTATAAGGTTACAATCTTAGATATGTCTAATGGGATGTATGGTAAAAGGAGTATAAGTGAAATGGGTTCTACGGATTTAGATGACCTTACGTCTCCCTATGCCCTAGGACCATTATGGCTTAAAAGGTGGGTTGTGACAATTATAACTCTATATTTTATTTTTGCTTTGAATTTTTTTCCTTATTTTTATCTTTTTTTTTTTTGTATTATTATGGATATTATTTAACATTTTTTTTAAATTGGCAATTTTATGGCATGCAAGTGATTTTTGTGGTTCTTTATATCCATTGTACTTTTTATTACATTATTACTTTTAGATCATTTTTACTTTCATTTTCATCCTTTTATTATTTCGAATATCTTGTTAAATTTGGATATTAACTTAGTTTTTTCTTTAGATGGAATTTAATATTATGCTTGCTTCTAATTGAGTCTTTTTTTTAATTTATTTTTTTATTACTCTTAATTTCATATTATTATGCTTTCTTTTAATTAAATCTCTTTTAACTTGCTTCCAAATTGAATATTTTCAGTACAATACATAGAAATATATGTCTATTGCAAAATAATTTAAAAAAAATTACATAAATGTTCAAAAATACAACAACATCCTTTAACATAAATGCAAAAATTTGCATACAAAAATTAAATATTTTACAAATATATTTAATTATAAATTACTAATTTCATATAAAAAATAATTATACCTATCTCCTGTAGCTCAAAAAAAACAATAGCACAGCGGATAGTAAATCAAAGTAAACTGAAACAAAATTACAAGAAACTTAACACATTGAAACTAACAAATTATCAATTACAAAAAATATAGACAATTAACAAATGCACAAAAAACTAATTTAAAAAACTCTACATTTAATTATCAACAATAGATAAAATTAATACCGAAATTAATAAATTTACAACAACAAAAAAAATTATTATTACAACAACAAAATTACACACAAAATATAATACAAAAATAAATTTACATCCAATTTATCAAGTTACATTAAATATAAAAATATACATGGAATTAATAAATATTCAAATTAACAAAATTATACATACTTTAACAAATTACAAGCCAATTAAAAAATACATAAATTTGCATAGCAATTAAATTTTCAGAACTAACAAAAATACCAAATTAACAATATTACACAAAATTAATAAAAATACAAAAAATTACAAAAATTATAAAATTACAAAAAATTATATAAACTTAAAAGAAATACAAAAAAAATATGGAAAAATGATATAGATACATCAAGATTCACAAATATATATAAATACATCAAAATTATCCAATTACACTAAATAATCAAATTACAAATAACATTCAAATATTCAATAAATAATTAAATTACAAATAACAAATAATGCAAATTCAAAAATTCATCAAAGAACACAACAATAACCCAACAAAAAATAAATAAAATAGAATTAAAAAAAATACCTGGAGGTGCAAAATGGCAATGGCAAAGAATGGCAATAGTGTTGGCAATGGTAACAGACAGCCATGGTTTGGCGAAGTTGGAGTTCGACAACACCGAAGAAAGGAGACAGGGAATGGGGAAAGAAAAAGAGAAAAGGAAGAAAGGGGAAGAAGAAAAAAGGGAACGGGTGTTTTATATGTATTAGATTTACCGATAAAATTATGGACAGACCGCCACATGGCATTAGTGAATCCATTGATAATTTGTCAGTAAGTTTATAAAATAGAATTTGTAACATTTTAACTATTTATCAATAGATTATCGATGGATTCACTAATGCCATGTGGCAATATGTCTGTAATTTCGTCTATAACTAATTAAACGTGTGCTAAATTATCATGCTTGACTTTTGGGTTTAATTTCATTGGTAATTAGTTACTAGTCTATTGGTAAATTCCCGCGCCAACTCTTCCTACCATATTTTACTGATGGATTATATCCATCGAGAATTACTATCATGACCCAACTCTCGAGGCATGTGATCGGCACTAGGGCACGGGAAAGCATGAGGCTTTTAGTGACCATAATTAGCCTGATAAGATTAGACCACTAGCAAAAATAATAAAATAATATATAAAGATTTCACAACTCTCAACTCTTATCCCACACCGATTTAGTCTGCTAACAGAATAGCCAACCCATGTCATATCACTAACAGTAATACATAATAATGATATCAATATATAAAAGTACTGTCAGCAGAGTGCCTAATCATAAATAATACAAACAAATAGGTACAAATAATATCATAATACAGACCCTAGTACTGTAATTGCAGAATTCTAAGAATAATAATACAATAATAAAATAATCCTAAAATCCTCTGTTGGGAGAGGAGACAAACAATGACTCAATAATAACCATAACCTTAAGCTCATCCTGTAACCTAGAAAAATAGAGAAACAGGGGCGAGCATCTCAACTCAGTGATTGACACTAAATAACATACAACCTAGTGCTTTAATACTATTCTAAAATATGATGCTAGTGCAGTAAAATTATCAAGAAAATCAAGTATACAATCAATCAAGGATGGGAATTAGTCCACAGGAACCATAATAAACCTCAATATGGGGAGCCAATCCCCCAAACATGGCCCTCTTAACCTAATATCATCACTTATAACCAATACATAGGGTCCTAGCCATCATTGGCCTAAAGCCACGCAGCACCGATCTTACTGGTCGCAGTTGATGATAAGTAGACCTCAGCCATCAGCCACCAATCTAACTCATCTTACCTCAATCATCATAACAAATCCACATTCCTAAGTAATACTTGTACCATCCTAATTCTATCCAGCAATCACATATCATCAAGTTGCATCATCAATGCATATACACATACAAATGCCACTTATTAGTTTAATTAATAATGCTTATATAAGCATTATTAATTAATCTAATAGGTGGCATTTGTGTGTGTATGTTCATTAATAATGCAACTTGATGATATGTGATTATTAGGTGGAATTAGGATGACACAAGAAACATATGTACAAATGCATGTAAACAGGAAATATATTAAGTAGAGTCTGAAGGAATGGTGGAGCCAAATGCAGAGGAAGAAAGGTGGTGAGGTGAAATTTTAAACATTTTAAAATTTCACTTCACCTAATTTTGGTCCAAAATTCATTCAAGCAATCAATTAATTTGTGTGTAAAACACATATGCATGTAAAGAAGAAGGAAGAGTAATCATATTACCTCTTATAGGTTCCTTCTTTCTTTAACAAAGAGCTTCCCAAGTGTGAAGCCTCTAGATTATCCACACCTAGCCCACCTCTAAGTTTCCTCTTGGTTTCTTTGGTGTTCTTGAATCACTCTCTTAGTTGCCCAATTTTGATTCAAGATTTTCCTTCAAAAACCTTTAAGGAAGTTTAAGGTTTCTCTTTGATTTGTTTTGAACTAAACACATTTTCAATTTGCAAGCATTTGTTCTTTCATAAAGAACAAAGAAAAGAATTGAAGATTAAAAGAAAAATTAAAGAAACACTTTCTTCATATTTTCTCTCTCTCTCTCTCTCAAATCTTTCTCAAGATGCTTCAAATGGAAAAAAGGTGTTCACTCTTCTTGCAACATAAAAAATCTTAGCTTTTATATCTTTCCAAGACTTAACCCTCAAGTTTTCACAAAGACTTAAATGCCCTTTCACATTCTTCTAGCTCACCATTTAGTGAAGGGGCAAAGTTGAACTTTGCTTCTTCAAATGGTGAAATGACCATTTTATCTTTTAGGGGTAAAATGGACATTTCTATTGGCCAAAAGATGTAATTACAATTTTAACCTTAGTAGAAAATTCTCTAACCCCTAAACCCATCACATGGGCTCATGAATAGTAAATTTTCTCTAACCCCTAAATTGCCTCTTTTCCATATCACATATGGGCTTAGGTTACATCTCATGTGTTAAGGGTTTTTACTAAACTTAAAATTATGTCTTTGATTTAGTCCAAATCAATTTTTAATTTAATCTTTCTCATTTGCATCATATACAAAATAAGATTTAATTGAATAGAAACCTTTATAGATTAAACATCAAGACATGCTAGGGTCCTTATAAATTTAATTACATGTTTAATCATTTTACCACTAATCAATTAATTAAACAATTTAATTAATTATTATGGTAAACTTTTACACTTGGAAGGTGATCACTATTGGGTGTGTGACTTTCTAGGTTCAAATCTAATTAGCAATAGTAAAGATAACATTTTTCTCTACTATTGTGAAATCCCCACTTCACACTTAGTCCCATAAGTCATGAGGGACAACTAGCATTCCATGTCATGACTACCTAATTAGAAATAAATGTTTATAGTTCATAACTTTAAACATCACATGGACCATCAATCATAAATCATCATGCACTAGAATCCCTTCATTAAAGATCCCAATCTTAACTAAGGTAATAGTTTATGTCAAACCCTAATGTGCCTCGATTCTATATCCTTATCTCAGTTCTAATTCTTGATGAAATTAGATTCCTACTAGAAACTCTTTCTAGTAAATCTCACTATCTTAGCCAAGAACTTAAGTATCAAGAATAACTAGATAGCATAGGATCTTAACCTTATTTACTCAAGATAATGAATTCTATTTTGGCGATCACTTATCTCCATACATAACAAAATAGAACCATCACATGCCATATATCTGTACATGAATAATACGTCTATGTAAGTAGTAATAAATTCTAATTACTTATGTATGAGATATAGTGTAACAACCCACATCTACACTTGGAGTTTTAGTGACAAATTATTTGAATTTAGGGTTATTGTGACAAATTGTGTGATTATATGAAAATTTATGTGTGACGTGATTTATGGGTTTGGGGTATGTTAAATTAATTTTAATATGCCTAATATAAATTATTATTGTGAAATAAATGATTTGAATAAAATGCATTAGCATGAAATAATTTTTTTTTCATAAAATGAATTTTCATGCAAAAAGACGATTTTTAAGCATAAAAATAATTTTATGCGTACTTTTAAAATAATTTTTTAATAAATATTTTAGAAGGAATTTTAATGAAAATAATAATAATAATATTTTATTTTAATTACCTATAATCACCCCTAAATTAATTAAAAAGCCCAAATACCCAAAAGCCTACTACACTTAAACACTCCTAACCTAGCTCATTAAGGGTAATCTTGAAAATTTCACCCAAAACCCTAATACATAATGAGAATTTCGGCCAGGACACTCATTCTAGCAGCTATCACTCCATTTTTCTATATTCTGATAGAAAAATTCTCTCAAAATATTTCTCTCTATTGAAATTAAGAAAACTCATTTAATTTTACGATTTCTCGCCCGTAATCGTAAGTTTTTCTTCTCTTTCAATTCCTTAACTGATTTCTATGAAATAAATTATGAGAAAAATATTTTGAACTGCTTATTTATTGATTTTTACAGATTTAATTCTGTTTGGGTGAGTTTTTTAGAGAGAAAATTAATTCTCTACCGAAAACACAAATCTTTCCATGAAATTTCTCCAAAGGTGAATCCTATAACTTAAAATTACAATTTTTATGCATAAACACTACAAGGGGGCAATTCCTACATGAATGATTTCTAAACTGATTTTTGATGTGTTTTAATAAAAATATTGGATTAAATTATATTTTTACATATTTCTGTAATGACTGAAAAGTTTTAGAAAATAAAGGAATTCAAGGTTTTTGTGCTAGAACTTAGAAGTTAGAAAATTTTATTATTATCTAAACATGTGGCTGCCAATTTGTATGTGAATGGATTCTAATCTAATATTTGCTTTGTTTGAATGAAAAATAATAATTTAAATCATGTGTTTAAATATTACTGTAATGAACGAAAAGTGCGGAAAGCGCGAAAACTCATGATTTTCACCCTAAGTCTTAAAACTTAGAATTTTTTTGTATAATTATTATTTATGGCTGCCGAACCATAAATGAAGATGTTCTAAACTGATATTTTCTATGATTGAATGAAAAATAATTGTTTAAGCCACCAGTTTACATATCACTGTAATAACTAGAAAATACCAAAAACAAGAAAACTCATGCTTTTGCATCCTAAAACCCAAAATTTGAATTTTCATGTATGAAACATACCTATTGCTGCCAATTCATGTAGATTAATGTTTTAAAATGATTTTTTCTGTATTTACATGAAAAATCTCGGTTCAAACCATATTTTTACATATTACTGTAATAGACGGAAAGTGCGAAAAGTAAGAAAAATTCAGTTTTTCCTTTGATGATGCATTCGGCCTACTAGGAGATTTTTATCACAATGTCTATAATTTTTATGTAATGTATTTTGAGGATTATTGACATATATTTATGTATGAAAAATGATAAAATTGCATGTTAGTTGAACAAGCTTAAAGGCATTTTGGTATACTTAAGGTAACTTAACCTTATATTGTGATTAGAATGTGAATGTGATTGGATAATATGGAATTGGATTTTATGATGAATTAACAATGAATTAATGGTCTTGAATTAATGAAGTGATTGATTGAAGGAATTAGTCATAAGAGATAAGCATAATGCTTGAAAGGCTATCGATAAGTTGACATATATGGAAGTGTTATAAGATGATTGTTAAAGTGAATTGATATTAAGATTATGAAATTGTGTTTGACTTAAGAAAAGTTTTGGTATGAATTATAATGTGTTTTCATATGAGCCTATAAAGGCTAAATGGGCAAGACTTTTGAAGTCAATATGCTATGTATAAGTGATGAGTGTACTTATATGTGCAACTCTAAGTGTATGTGAATGTTATATGTGCACATAGTAGTTATGGGATAGGATAACATCATGATTAAACAAATACTAAGTATTGATTAAATATTATGATAGAACTTGAGGAGTCTTAGAAGTGTAAGGGCTACGTGTATTAGTGTCATATCCCAACCTTAAGAGATACGACGGTCCTAGAACATGGGGAGACATAAGGTCACCCACACCCGTAGAACCCATTAACATATAACAATCATGCCTAGAATCTTACCAAGCCTCTTTCATTAACTCATTTAAAACATTTAGATAAACATTTCATATCTATTCTTCACAGTGACTTTGTTAAGTTAACGATAGTCGATACACATTCGAAACGTTCCATCTTTCTTTTTCACGAACAACACTGGAGGGCCCCATAATGAACTGCTTGGTCGAATGAAGCCCTTATCGAGCAGGTCATGCAATTGCGTCTTTAACTCCTTCAACTCCATTAGTGCCATACAATATGGCAGTATCGATATCAGTTGCGTACCAGGTAGCAATTCGATGTTGAACTCGATCTCACAATCAGGGGGTAATCCAGGTAAATCTTCTGGAAAGACATCTATGAACTCGTCCACTACTAGAATGCTCTTGTCTTGCATGGCAGCTTCTTTGCCAGTGTCTACTATATGGGCTAGATACGCTTGGCATCCTTTCCTTAACATTCGCCTCGCTCCTAAGGCCGATATCAAGTTCAGAGGATTCTCATTCCTATCTCCTTGGTACATAAACTCCTTCCCATCTCTAGTTTGAAACTCAACAAGTTTCTTCCTACAGTCGATACGAGCTCCATACTCATACAACCAGTCCATCCCTAATATCACATCGAATTCTAGTACATCCAATTCTAGCAACATTACTGGAAGTGTTTGTCCATTAATGTCTACATCACAACCCTTATACTCATACTTCACTTCCATCACTTCCCCTAAAGGAGTTGCTATTACTAATGGTTCACTCATCAATTCCTTATTTATACCCAAATACTTAGCAAAACAAGGCGACACAAATGAATGGGTAGCACCAGAATCAATTAAACATTTTGCGCTAGAACTTTGGATGGGGATGATACCTGTGATGGCGGTGTGTGATTCGTGAGCCTCTTGCGGATTTAACGCGAAGACTCGACCCTTGCCCTTATTCTCTATCGTCGATGCATTCCCAACCATTGGTCCTTTGTCCTTGACTCCTTGTCCTTACGTTTGGAATGGCTTGGGTTGTGGTCGTGCCATGGTCCCACTCCCTTGGCTCCTCATCTGAGGGCAGTCCTTTATGAAGTGCCCCTTTTGCCCATACCTAAGGCAAACGCCAGTATCTTTCCGGCAAATTCTAGGATGTTTCCTTCCACATTTGCCGCATGTGGGGATCTCTTGCTTAGTTTGACTATTTCATGTTCCAGATGATGGAAACTCCTTCTTTTGCTCCCCTCCATTTCCATACTGTCCTTTATGACCTTTGTTCTTATGCCTTCCCTTCTGGTCTTGTTCGGCTCTCTCCACCTTGTATCTCTTTTCCATGACCTTGGCCTTGTCTATGAGCTTGGCTAAGGTTAGAAACTTGGTTGCTGCCAACGAATTGAATAGAGGTGTGATCAGTCCTCTAAGGAAATAATTGATGCGACTTGCTTCTGTAGGAATGATGTTGACAGCGATACGACTAAGTCGGTTAAACTCCTTAGCATAATCAGACATAGACATTCCTGGTCTTTGCTTTAGTTGCTCGAATTGCAATGCCCTATCTTGCCTTTCTCCTTCTAGCAAGAACTAATCCATTACTTCTTGCTTAAATTTTGCCCACGTAGGTGGGTCAGCTCTATAAAGTCGTTCTTTGATATTCCTCTCATACCAATATCAAGCTTCTTTCTTGAGTTGGAGTCCTACCAACTCAATCACTCGAGCATCTGAGCAAGATAAACGACGGACTAGCTTATCCATCTCATCCAAAAATTCATGAGGGTCATCTCCTTCCTCACCACAAAAAGTAGGCGGTTGTAGCTTCTTAAATTCTGCCATGGTCATTCCCTCATCAAGTAGTCGTTTCCTCTCTCTCTGAGCAGGTGTCACTACTATAGGTGGCACAACTTCATTCCCTTCTTGAGTTGGCAGCGCTTCCCGCCTTTGAGCTCATAGCTCGTCCAGTTCCTTGCGCAAATCTCTTATTTCTTCACACATGGTGTGCACTTCTTGCAAAGTTGCTTGCTCACTAGAGCCCATAGTCGATGCCCTCAAGTTGGATCTTTCTCTTGACCGTATAGCAGAGGCAGCATTCAATGCAGTGTCTGATATAACATTGTCATTAGCCCTAACGGATTTGGCAACTGTGTGAACCTTCTTTTTGGGAGTGTGAACCCTAAAAAATGCACCTCTAGTGGATCGTCTTTCAGTTACAAATCCATAGAATCAAACAAAGCTTGAATCGGAGCTAAAACGTGCCCGAAACGGATAGAAACATATTGAACCACGCGAGTGGCGCGCTATCATCTGGGAGGCACGTTTGCCGTGCTGCCCAGAAGGCAGCACGCATTTCATGCTGCTAGAGTTCTTGTTGTGCCATCGTGCGCGGCACTAAGAGGAGGCCAGTAATCAGGCGGCACAATGGCCGGTGCATTGGCTGTACCGCCCATGCAGCCGGCATCGCGACAACGCTGCCGTCCGTACTGTAGAAACCTCCTCTGGCAGCTCTATAAATAGGAGCCTCCTCCAGCCTCATTTGGCATGACTTCCAAAGCATTCCAAAGCAATTCAAGAGATTTCAAAGTAGTTGAGGCATATTTCGAAGCATAAATTCGTTCTTATACTAACATACTTGTTGTTTCTAGGTCCAGATTCCAAATTTCCTTTAAATTCAAGGTGGAGTTGAGATCCAGAGCAAAACTAGTTCCATTCGTTCGAAAGCCAAGAAAAGCAAAGGTATAATCCCTTTCCTATTTTAAAATTCTAAATTCAAATCTAGAATTCTCTTTAGATTTAAAACTAAAAAGATCTAAAACTTATTAATTTAAGAATCAGAATTAAGTTAATAAGCAAACCAACATATTTTTAAAACCCCTCCTTCGCAAGAAGGAAGAACTGCATGGGGTTTGATTCCTATTCAATAGGATACGCAGGCTGCCATTCTAAAGGGCATCAACTCTAAAATCTTTTTTATCAATTTTTTTCCTTTTTATTTAGATTTATTCGCATTAACCTTTTGTTTATAATTTTATTGGTTTAGTTAGGGAATGTGTGCTTTTCCTAGTACCTATAAGGGCTAGAGGAAAGATCCTCTTTATTTCAATTATTTTGATATTGTAATAATTAAGTAGGTTTTATCTTTCCTATTTATTTATTATTGTCATTCCATCACATTATATATATATATATATATATATATATATATCTGTTTATTCATTATTATATTCCTGTTCATGCATACACAAAAATTCATTTTTTAAGAGTTATTTTGCATTTTTAGCCACACTAAAGAAAAATCATATTTTTCTTAATTGTGTAATTACCAAAACCTGATCTCCGAGCCCTCTTTGGTCACTCGTGGATTAGTGCGTTTTTCATTGGGGATAAATCAAATATTTTTTGGAGTCAATCATGTTGGGTTTTCTTTAATTTTCCCAATTAAAATAAATAAATTAAAGTGGCGACTCACTTTCACAACTTTCAAAATACAAAAATCAATTTTCCAAACTCATAGCGAGTTCCAATCGTGGAGTTTCTCCCGAAGAGCATTTCAATCCCTCGGCAGATTGGACAGGTGCTCGGGCAAGGCCTCACAGTTGGCGACTCCACTGGGGACAATTTAAAGTCTTTTTCAAAATAAAAGATAAAGTGGATTACTTTTGGTATAATACCAAGTTTGGCTTTAAAAGCAAAATAACTCTTTCATGCATCACTACATCGGACTCCTTGTCTAAAAAGGAAGCTAGGAAAAGAAAAGATAGAGAGTAACATCGAGTGGGCAACCTTCCTTAGGTCTGCTTGCTGATAGCGAAATCATCCAGCCCATGACATATCCTCTAATCCTTTTAGAGGTGTAACGAGTATGCACGTACCATTGGACCCATGCGAGGCTCCTTGTCTCACATGTGGTTAGGTATATTGCATCTCTAGTGTGATGGGTTCCCTTCAAACCACCCTAACCCTTTCATGTAATGACTCAAAGAACCTTCCTTTAGGATTGTATGTACTATAATGTTGGAACTTGGTATGTCATTATCATGAAACCTTTTTCCATTCATGCATACATGCATGCATGCATAAACCTCACAAAATTGGAGGGTCTTAATTCCACTCAAACACTACTAGTCCTAATTATAAACCCATGTCAACCCATGGTCCCAGTCAAAATCTGATATACTCCATAATCTTTATCCCATACCTAAGCTAGAAACTAACCCAGTTTTATTTCTCTATCCTAAAGGTTGACAAGATGTCTATTGCCGGAGAAGAGACCTCTACCACCATAGCTGATGAGATTTTTGATGAGCTATTTTTCAAACTCTCTGAACACCAAGAGACCATCATGAAAAGGCAGGAGGCCCTTTTCCAAGACATGCTGAAGGCCCAAAGGAGGGCTATCATGGAGGATGTTTGTGCCATACTGGAATAGACCTCCCTGGCCCAAAACCCTACTGAGCCAAAATCATTCAAATCTGACGCAAAACCCACCTTTTATCCTATCTATGGATCCACTTCCAGAGTTGAATCCAAAGACAAAGAAACTGCAAACACTGATATCATCCCACCATTACCCATCCCATCACCTGAGTTCCTTAAAAACAACTCGCCAACAATAAATATCACTTCTGCCTCCACCTCCCAACCCGCAGATCCTTTCCAAAGGAAGGAGGTTAATCCTGAGATTAAAGCCTGCATGAAAAAGATGGAGCATATGGAGAAGATGCTGTTGGGGATGAAGAAGAAAGAGGATTTGGTTGATACAGAATCCTTAAGCTTGTTCCCTAATGCAAGGGCTCCTCCCAAATTTAGGATGCCTGAGTTTGACAAATTTAATGGGACTACCTGCCCCAAGACCCACCTCAAAGTCTATGTGGGAGCCATGCATCCATTTGGTGTGGATAATCAACTCCTAGCCCAATTGTTTCAACAATCACTGACCGGTACAGCTGTGAAGTGGTTTATGAACTTGGATGTCGCCAAGAAACGGACCTAGGATGACATTTGCAATATTTTTATTCAGCAGTATCACTATAACATCGAGGTCGATGTAACCAGAAGAGACCTCGAGACCACCAAACAATTTGCTAAGGAATCCTTTTCCTCTTTCCTTATGAGGTGGAGGAAGAAGGCTTCTCAAATGGTAAACTGACCTCCTGAAAATGAGCAAATTGACATAATTGTCAAGAATCTGCTGCCAGTTTACCAAGAAAGGTTGCAGACTCAATACTTGCCTTCTTTCAAGGCCCTTATTGCCACTGCTTCAAAAATCAAAGATTTGATTCAGAGTGGTTAGATCAAAGAAGACACTGCATCAGAGTCAAGGTATAAGAAGCCCACTCATCAAGGTAATGTCACTTCCTCAACTAATCAAAAAGGGGGGGAAGTTAATACCATGACTATTAAGAAGCCTATCCGGATTGAAAGGAGGCAATTTTTCGATCTTGGGGGTGGTGCCCATGAGTATCATCTTAAAGAAGCTGCTTGAGGGAAATATGGTAAAACTTCTGGAGCCAAAACCAATCCCCAATCCACTTCCCAAAAATTACAACCCACATGAGAGGTGCGATTATCATCAAGGACCTGGGCACAAAACAAATGCGTGCAAGGCCCTTAGACATAGAATTTAGGACCTCATTGACTCCAATGACCTGATTCCCCCAAAAGCCCAATCCAACATCAACACCAACCCTTTGCCCAATCACATAGTCAATGCTATAAACAATCATGAGGAAGTTGACCCCGTCTCCTTGATAGAGTCAAATCCTAGTTATTACTGTGTCCTGGACCTCACTAACCTAGTTGAGGAGATTAATGCCATCACCAGAAGTGGCAGAGTTATCCAGAACCAACCAACCCCAAACACGCAACCTACCCAACCCATTTCTGCACTTGCCGATAAATTGAAAGGGATTCTTGAACCAGACGAAGATCTCATTCTTAAACAACTTAAGAAGACACAAGCTAACATCTCAATTTGGAGTTTGATCCAATCCTCATATCCACACCGCTAAGCTCTTTGCAAGGCGCTGAATCAATGCCAAGCTTCAATTGACATCACACCAAAAAGCCTAGTGGCTTCTATTACCTCTACTGCTAAAGGGGTGTCTATACCTTTTGGAGAAACTAACATTCCAGAAGGAGATCCTAACCATAACAATGCCCTCTACATCACAGTGGTTACACGGGGAAAGATTGTGCCAATGGTTCTTATTAATGATGGTTTAGCCTTGAACGTATGCCCTCTGAAAGTAGCAAGCTGCTTGGGATTGGAGGTTACTGATTTTACCCCTTCATATCAGATTGTAAGGGCATATGACAATACCAAGAGGGAGGTCCTTAGAGTAGCCATCATTGATGTAACTATTGGGCCAACATCTTTCACCATACCATTTCAAGTGATTGATGTACCTTCTTGCTTTAACCTATTACTTGGGAGGCCCTGGATCCACCAAACAAAGGCTATCCCTTCTTCCCTACACCAGAAGGTCAAGTTCCCTTTCAAAAATGGGGTCGTGACTGTAAAAGGGGACATGCATGGAAGACCAGACATTCCAAGCTCTATTCCTATTCTTAAGATTCAGCCTGAGCTATCCTCTTATCTACTTTCAGGTTTCTCCTTCATATAGTACATTGAGGGTGAAGAGGGTAAAGAATTCATTCCCTTTAATTTTGACCCCTTTGGGAATATTGCTAACATGCTCCGCAAAATGAATTACTTTCCTGGTCTAGGTTTGGGAAGAAGCCAACAGGGCTTGAAGTCTTTCCTGGACAATCTAGTGGCAATACCACCATTTGGGCTAGGATATGAGCCCACTGATGAAGATTTGGAAGAAATGGAAAATCGGGCCAAAGACCGAATAGCTACCCTTAAGAGAGGTGAGGTTTATGACTGGCCCATGTGCCCTTACTTCAAAACTCTAAATGGCTACTTTGTAAAGGAAGGTGACACAGTTCCTTACTGTAACTTTCTTGAGCCTTAAGTCTACCCTATTACTGAAAAACTGATTCCCGAATTTGAAATCTTTTCTGATGTCAGGCTTGAGATAGAAGACTGTGAACCAATCTATATGCTCAGTCAAGATTGGGAAGAGAACATGGAGGTTAGTCTCTTTGATGAAGTATCCATGCTCATTGTTGAGGAGGAGAAAACTGACCCTTCCACCTTAATCCAGCCTACTAAGACCGAGCTGCAAAATTGGTCCTTTGAGGAGAGCCCTTTCTATCCATCCGAATCAGAGTCTGAACCTGAATCCATACCTGAACCGGAGTCCCAGTCTAAGATAAACTTGTCTTCTGAATCTGAGTCTGTCTCTTCTATTTCTTCTGTTGATAATGATGTAACTGACCTTAAGGGTCTCACTTTTTGGTTTGATGTAAATTGGGACATATCCCCACTTGAAATCAATAAAAATCAAACTCTTTTCTCTTACGACTCTGTGTCTCCATTTTTCTTTGATGTTCTAACTTTTAAATCTGACTTAAATGAGACATCAAGTAAAAATGAAATAAATGAAATAAAAGATGACACAATTAAAGAGCCCATCAATGCTGGCAGTCATGACATACAAAAAATTACATACATTGCATCTGCATGCATAGACAAGGATCACATTGAAAGGATGATCAGAGAATTTCAAGACTGTTTTGCATGGCAACCAAAAGACATGACAGGGTTGGATCCAAGCATAGCAGTTCACAAAATCCTAGTTTATCCAGGTGCTAAGCCCGTCAAGCAGAAATTGAGAAGACTCAAGACAAAATGGTCTATTCCAATCAAAGAAGAAATTGCCAAGCTACTGGATCACAACTTCAGTAAGCCCATCAACTATCCATCCTGGTTGGCTAACATTGTGCTAGTTCCCTAGAAGGATGGTAAAGTTAGAATGTGTGTGGATTACAAGGATCTAAACAAAGCCTGTCCTAAGGATGATTTTCCTTTGCCTCACATTGATTTATTGGTAGACCGCATGGCAGGTTCTTAATTGGTTTTCTTAGTAGACCTGGCTATAGGGCATAATGAGATCATGGTTCATCCTCCTGACAAAGAGAAGACAGCATTCATTACTGAATGGGGCACCTATTGCTACCGGGTCATGCCATTTGGGCTTAAAAATGCTAGAGCAACCTACCAGAGGATGGCAACTACCATTTTCCATGACATGATGCATAAAGAAATTGAAGTTTATGTGGATGACATGGTAATCAAAGGCACCACTATTGAAAAACATTCAGAGGCATTAAGGCGATTCTTCCTTAGACTTCACTAGTACAATCTTAAACTCAATCCTTCCAAATGTGTCTTTAGAGCCTCATCTGGAGTATTCCTAGGTCACATGGTCAGCAAGAAGGGTATAGAAGTGGACCCTGCTAAGTCAAAGGCAATTCTGGAAATGCCACCTCCAAAAATAGAAAAGGAGATTAGAGGTTTCCTTGGATGGCTACAATACATTAGTCGATTCATTAATCAGTTGGCTGATGTATGTGGTCCCATCTTCAAACTACTCAGAAAAGGAGCCTCCAAGCAGTGGAATGATGACTGTCAGAAAGCTTTTGACCAGATCAAGCAATACTTACTAAACCCACCAGTGCTACAGCTATCAAGGTTTGGAAAGCCTTTGTTGCTTTATCTATCAGTAACCGATGAAGCAATGGGGGTAATGCTTGCCCAAAATGCTCCTGACTCCAGCAAGGAGAATGCAATCTATTACCTAAGTAAAAGGATGCTATCTCATGAGCTCAAGTATAGTTTTACAGAAAAACTGTGTCTTGCTTTGGTGTGGGTCTGCCATAAGCTACAACACTACCTTTACTCCTTCACAACTCATGTTCTTACTAACAAGAGCCCTTTGAAATTCCTTATGGAGAAGCCAGTTCTTAACAGTAAGATGGCAAGGTGGATGGCTATATTAGCTGCATATGATCTGAAATATGTGCAGCGAAAGCAGTAAAGGGTAGCATAGTGGCTAATCAGTTAGCTGCAGCTCCAGTGGATGATCACTAGGTTGAACTTGAATTTCCCGATGAAGACATCCTGACAATTGACAATGAAGTATGGAAGCTCTACTTTGATGGGGCATCTAACAACAAAAAGTATGGTGTCAGCATCGTGTTCATTACACCAAATGGAGAAAACTTACCCATCACCATCAAGCTGAACTTTGAGGTGACAAATAATGAAGCAAAGTATGAGGCATGCATCTGTGGTCTTGAGGCAGCAATAAGGCTCAAAATCAAATGCCTTGAGATTTATGGGGATTCAAATCTGATAGTCTCCCAAGCCTTGGGAAAGTGGAAGATCAGAGAAGAGCATTTGGTTCCTTACCATAAATGTCTAAATGAATTAGCAGCTAGTTTTCATGAACTGTCTTTCCATTATCTTCTAAGAACGAAGAACAGATTTGCTGATGCTTTGGCAACACTCGCTTCGATGCTTGATATAAGCGACGGCTTTATAATCAGACCAGTTACAATTGAAGTTAAGCATAAGTCAGGCTGTGTAGCTCATTGTTTGAATATCCAAGCGGCTGATAGCAAACCATGGTTTTGGAACATCTTCAACTACATCAAGAATGGACTCTATCCTGAAGGAGCCTCTAAGACAAAAAAGAGGACTTTAAGACAGTTGTCCAAAAGTTTCATTCCAAATGGGGAAGTGCTCTACAAGCAGACTTGGGATAACATCCATCTGAGATGTGTCACTGAAACAGAAGCCCAACAAATCATGGAACAAATGCATGGTGGTAACGAGGGTCCACACATGAATAGAATTGTCCTAGCCCACAAAATCATGAATTAGGGTTACTTCTGGCTTACCATGAATCAAGATTGTGCAAGATATGTTCAGAAGTGCCATAAGTGCCAGATCTACACAAAACTTCAGAAGAAACCTCCTGTACCTCTATCTCCTATCACCACGCCTTGGCCATTTGCAACTTGGGGCCTAGATGTCATTGGCAAGATAAGCCCAAAGTCTTCCGGCAAACATGAGTTCATTCTAGTGGCTATTGACTATTTCTCTAAATGGATTGAAGCTGCACCTTACCAAGTATTAGACTCCAAACAAGTAGCCCATTTTATTCGTACCAACATCCTTTATAGGTATGGGGTCCCTTTTGAGATCATTACTAATAATGGATCTCACTTCCAAAAGGAGATTGCTCTGCTTTTAAAGAAGGAGAAAATTCAACACCACAAGTCTTCTCCGTACAGACCTCAAACAAACGGCGCAGTTGAAGTCGCAAACAAGACTCTGAAAAGTATACTGCAAAAGATGGTTGACAACCATAAGGATTGGCACCTGCATTTGCCATATGCCTTATAGGGATATAGAACAACAGTACGTACTCTAACCGGTGCTACACCTTACTCTTTGGTGTATGGGATGGAAGTCGTCCTACCAATCGAGGTAGAAATCAAGTCAGTTCCCATTCTGAGGGAGAGTCAGTTAGACGAAGTGGAATGGGCAAAAGGTTACCATAACCAACTTCTAGCCATCGACGAAAAGAGAATGGATGCCTTATATCATATGCAAGATTATCAATAGAAACTGGCTCGACATTTCGATAACAGAGTCAGGGACAGAGGATTGCAAGAGGGTCACCTTGTTTTGAAAGAAATAAGAGCACCTGTTCATGATCCAAGGAGAAAATTCAGACCAAACTAGAGTGGTCCATTTCTAATCAAGAAGATCTTATCCGGAGGAGCTGCAATCCTGACAGACTTGGATGGCATAGAATTTGCTAGCCCATGCAACCTGGATCAACTCAAGAAATACTTTGCATAAAGCATCCTTGTAACTCATGCATAGCATTTGCAAGCATTGTAAAATCATGATCAGCATTCACATTCTTTTCCTCAAAGTCAAAACTACATGTACCTTATTCTCCACAAAGAGGAAAAAAGAATAAAAATCATAAAGCATTGTAAGGAGATACGTAGGCAGCCCATGTGGGTTCGGTCTAATTCATCAATAAAACTCTTCATTTTACATTCACTCGGCTCTTAATTGTGTCACAAAAAAAATATAAAAAATAAAAAGCTCGCTAAGTTAAAAACCTGAAAAGGCGGCTTAGGCAAAAGTTAGAGCCACAAAAGAGATAAAAAAAAAATGAATGATGTCTTATTTTGTCTCATTTAAACTTTGGAACATTAAAAGAAAATAAAGACATGGTCAAAATTTGCCCTAAGCTAAAACAAATAATCATGATTCTTCCTCTATCTCCTCAAGAATAATAGCTCTTTTATCCTTCTCTGATTTCCAAGAGTTGGCTATCCACCAATCAATATACTGCATGGATTTACCGCCTTGGTCAGCAGGGCAAACAGCATGAAAACCCCTTACCCATCCATTTCTAACAGCTCAGGCAACAGTCTTGGTAATCAAAACAGATTCAAACAGAGCGCCATCTGGGGGCACACCCTAACTGTGTCCCATTTGACACATAACCCTGGTAGCTTAGTAAAAGGTCACCATCCTCAAACCCAGCAAGTAGACCATCTTGTAGCCAAAACTCATGGTCATGAATCTTCTGATCTTGTACCATTTACACCTCCACAGCAGGTCATCAGAGTCCAGCTCCATCAACCATTTTGTCCATTCTTTCTCGGAATCCCATTTTATCACAATGGTCCGAGTTCTATACCAAGAAGCAAAATAATCCACCTTCTTGGGGGTCCAACTATCCGGAGATGATCTCTTAGCCAAATCTAAAAAAGTGCAGAAGAGATAAGCATAAACACAGAAAGTAATTGAATCAAAGTACAGAAGTCAGAATTCTACTGACCTGAAGAATAATAGGGCTAATTGACCACAGCCCATCAGAAGTGCAAGATCTGTCCAAACTCATGATGGTCTCAGCCAGCACTATAGCTGCAATAGATCTCCCCTCCTCCATTTGCAGAATCAGCTCAGTAACTCTAGCATCACCCCAATCAGTAAGGCTTATGAAAATGTATCTGGCAGTCAGACAAAAGGATAGAGCCCGCATCCTCAAATGGAACCACCCTTCATCCTCAAAATCTTTAGGATCATGGAATTATGCTATCACAGCATTCAGATCTACCCAATCATCCACCACCATGGGACTAGCAACCTTAGTACTCAAGTCAAAAAGTCCTTTGAAGGAGTTGAAATATCCTACCTTCTCAACAATAGTAGCTAGCATGGCCTCTGGATCAGATCCAAGCAGCATAGAAAATTCCTCAAATGTAGGACACATCTTTTCCATAGATGCCCCAAACCTGAAGACATAGGCAGTTGGATCCTAAAACCGCAAGCAGGCGCGCAGAAATTCCCAATCAATCTTTATTCCTCTTAGGGTGGGCATAGCGTTTACCCCATACCTTCCCAGATTAATCCTCTCCACTTTTGTGAGATTCTTACACCATAAGAACATTGCATGGCTGAAATAGGGCTCCATTGTGAGAAATAAAAATAAAAAAATTTTGATGGAGAGCAAAAAGTGTTTGAAAGTGACTTTTGATGGCACAAAAATCGACGGTACGGACTGAAAATGGACAAAAAGCTATTTAAATAGACAGATTATGACCTGCCATACCCGCTGCCACTGCACAGTAACCGTGCCGCCTATACCGGCGGCATGCCAACCGTGCCGCCCAAACCCTCCTCTGCCTCCTTATGCCTCCTTTCCTCAAAACAAGTTTTTACATGATTTCTCAAGATTCTGGGTTTAAAATCATTCATTTTTTCTCAAAATCGAGCAGAAAACAAGAGAAAAGCATAAGGTATAGCCAATGGAACTCCTTATTTCAGTCAAACATCTACATTCATACCATGCACCATGTCATTCAAAACATACATAAAGTCATAACATATCATACATTTCCAAAATGTCACATAAACATAAAAGCGCATATATTCAAAATATCATGCATACATCCATCATCCTCAGTACATGTATACATGAAAAAGCAAAAGCTGACAAAATAGGTCCCTAACAACCATGCCTGGGTCTGCGGTGTCCTCCCCTGGACATATGCTGCGTGTGACTATCCTCCGATATATCCCTCTCGTGCAGAAAAGAGGTTAAAGCAAATGCATATCGGCCTAAGAGGTCGTAGTGATAGCGAACAAACTCCATAGGAACCTGAGGAAGAAAGAAATATGAGAATCACTACAAGGCAAACTGTCAAAAGGCTAAAAGTTCCAGCTGAACAAAATGTTTACCTCTATCATAGTCTCAGGGATAGTAGGAAAGAAGGCTAGACGCTCATCAGGAAGATGGTAACGTCGTAATCAGTTGTCACCAGAGAAATAATCCAGATAAGCTGGCAAACAGATAAGACCAGCAGGCAAGGGAACTGAATCAGTCAGACCTCCCACTGAAGCATCTGGAGCTGGAGCTGGGGCAGAGCCACTAGCCCCTGAAGGGCCAATCCCAAAAGGATCAGCTGCAAAACCTGAATGGCCAACCATAACACCTGAAGGTCCAACCCTAGGACCTATGCTGCCAACCAGAACAGTACCGCTAGCCCGTGACAAGCTCCCAACTCTGGAGGGAGGACCTCGGGAAGACGCTGAACTAGATCTCCTATGTGATGGTCCTCACAATCCATTTAAGAGAGGTGTCCCCCGCATCAGGGATGCCTCACAAAACTCATTATAGTCCAAATCAGGCAACAGAAAATCTAGACAGGAAACTTCAGCAGCCCAATCATCCTCTTCCAGGATAGCTAGCCCAAACCTCATATCTGCCGGAGGGGGCAGTGGCATAACTCTCTCTCCTGTAACCTGTGCCCTTACCCTCTCTCCCAAATAGAACATCCTCAAGGACTCACAGCGGAGCAAGAGTCAACAAGAGGTCAAGTCCATGCTAGGCCTGATCCAGTCAGGAATCCACTCTGCGAACCTGATAAATGGCGACCATCTCACCTGCAAACATATTGCAATATGTAGTAGTAGAAGATAAAACAGTAAGATTCGGGTTAAGATCAACAAAGAAATACCTAGTCTGTGGTCACAGTAGCAAAGATCTATCTGCACTGGTCAAATTGCTGCGACATGAAGGAAGGTCTATTGGACACCCTCCAAATGTGTCCGTAAGGGGGATCAATAGCACTAGGCTCTCTCAATAATAGAGCCAGCATCGAAAAATGCTCATAAGCCCAGTACTGCAGGAAATAGAATTTTGTCAGTCACTAGGCAGAGATCAAACAACAGAATACTAGAGTGTAATACTCACCTCAAGCACAATGGAGGTACCACCATGACCGCAAAGCGTGCCATGAGAAATGCTGCATAGCTCATGATACATAGCACAAAGGCCAGCACCTCTCCAGTCAAACTCCCCAATCTCATCCAAGTTCTCCAAGGATCGCAGGATATTCACATTAATGCAGTCCTTATTGTTATGCAGAAAAGTATAGCTTAAGATAATCAAGGCGCAAAGTCTAGCACCTTGATCAACACCATACTTGCTAGGAGTCTGACCCATGGTCATCAAGGCTTGATGAAGCTAAGAACGTGGGAGATTCAGGTTCCTATAAGGGGGATCAGCCCCAATTAGAGCGGTTATCTCTACAGAAGAGCGCTCAATCCATGAAGAATAAAACTCTAGAGGATGAGATCTGAAATGCATACCAGTAAGCATGCTCCACTCGAAAAGAGTGACTGTCATCTCGCCACAAGAAAGGTGGAATGTGTTTGTAGTATCCCACCAACACTCTGCTAGTGCCCGGACTATAATGGTATTAACCGGCCGCTTGACATCTAGCTCCAGCCACCCGAGCAGTCCAGATGGCTCGAGATGCAGCTGGACAGCCTCCTGATTAGTCAAATAAATGCGGACCAGCTCCATGACACTACAGCCACCCCTGGGCCTTAAATGTGTTCTCTGTAATTTTTGTAAAAATAAATAAATAAATAAGTTATTATTATCATTATTATTAATTATCAGAATTCTTACTGACTATACAGGAAAAGAAAAGCATACCTGGAGAGATCCAGTGAAGCTGACGTGCTGATCTTGCTCTTTTAGCAATGTCTTTGGATCCTGAGCACCCGCTGCTGGTTGATTGAAGATATCCATAAGGAGAAAGTAAAAAAAGAGAGAAAAAAAGGAAAATTTTGAGAGAAGAAAAGTAAAGCTAGAGAGAGAGAGAGAAAAGAAAAGAGAGAGTGAAGATGAAGTTATGAGAAAAAGTGAAGGAAGTTAAACTTTATATAGAAGTAGAGGTGGGCCACCCTCATAACATCTTTTTTACTTTTTTGATTTGCAGGTCAAGTTCATGTGATCTTGCCATAACAAGCTCATTTTAAATCGAAATTCAGTTCTGTCTGAAGCAGTGAATTCGCATGATTTTTATCCATCTCCTAAAACAGACCGGGTCTCGATCAGAGTTCAGAATATCCTAAAATTGCGGAAAAACAAAAAATTTAAAAATAGCTTGAAAATTGGAACATAGTCCAAATAGAATCAAAATAGCTAGAAATCAGACATGAAGCCCTTTCACAAATCCCAATATTGAAAGGGATGTTCAGAATTCTCGAAATGGCATCCTAAGCCTTTCGGCTCACACTTATCAGATTCAGCCTCTATCTGGCCAAAACAGATAAGGGGGGCAGCTGTGAACCCTCAAAAATGCACCTCTAGTGGACCGTCTTTCAGTTATGAATCCACATAATCAAACAGAGCTCGAATCAGAGCTGAAACAGGCCCAAAACAGATAGAAAAAGATCAAACCGTGCGAGTTGCGTGCTATCGTCTGGGAGGCACATTTCCCGTGTTACCTAGAAGGTAGCACACATTTCGTGCCGCCGGAGTTCTTACTGTGCCGCCATGCGCGGCACTGAAAGGAGGCCGGTGGTCAGGCGGCATACCTCTCGTGCCGCCCAGACGACCAGAGCATTGGCCTTGCCGCCCATGCCGCCGGTGCTATGACAATGCCGCGTTCGTACTGCTGGAACCTCCTCTGGCAGCTCTATAAATAGGAGCCTCCTTCAGCCTCATTTGGCATGACTTCCAAAGCAATTCAAGAGATTTCAAAGCAATTGAGGCATATTTCAAAGCATAAATTCATTCTTATACTAACATACTTGTTGTTTCTAGGTCTAGATTCCAAATTTCCTTTAAATTCAAGGTCGAGTTGAGATCTGGAGCAAAACTAGTTCCATTCGTTTGAAAGCCAATAAAAGCAAAGGTATAATCCCTTTCCTATTTTAAAATTCTAAATTCAGATCTAGAATTCTCTTTAGGTTTAAAACTGAAAAGATCTAAAACTTATTAATTTAAGAATCAGAATTAAGTTAATAAGCAAACCAACATATTTTTAAAATCCCTCCTTCGCAAGAAGGAAGAACTGCGTGGGGTTTGATTCCTATTCAATAGGATACGCAAGCTGTCATTCTGAAGAGCATCAACTCCAAAATCTTTTTTATCAATATTGTTTTCCTTTTTATTTAGATTTATTCACATTAACCTTTTCTTTATAATTTTATTGGTTTAGTTGGGGAACGTATGCTTTTCCTAGTACCTATAAGGGCTAGAGGAAAGATCCTCTCTATTTCAATTATTTTGATATTGTAATAATTAAGTAGGTTTTATCTTGCCTATTTATTTATTATTATCATTCCATCACATCATATATATATATATATATATATATATATATATATATATATATATATATATATATATATATATATATATATATATATATATATATATATATATATATATCTGTTCATTCATCATTATATTCTTATTCATGCATACACAAAAATTCATTTCTTAAGAGTTATTTTGCATTTTTAGCCAAACTAAAGAAAAATCATATTTTTCTTAATTGTGTAATTACCAAAACCTGATTCCCAAGCCCTCTTTAGTCACTCGTGGATTAGTGTATTTTCCATTGGGGATAAATCAAATATTTTTTGGAGTCAATTATATTGGGTTTTCTTTAATTTTCCCAATTAAAATAAATAAATTAAAGTGGCGACTCACTTTCACAAATTTCAAAATATAAAAATCAATTTTCCGAACTTATAGCGAGTTCCAATCGTGGAGTTTCTTCCGAAGAGCATTTCAATCCCTAGGCGGATTGGACCGATGCTCGGGCGAGGCCTCACAGGGAGGCATTTTGTCTATCATAATAAGGGAATTTAGTACTAATCCCCTATCCTAACACACATTATCATGCATTTACCATGTCACATCACTAAGCATATGTCATATATAAATCACATATCATATAGTTTTGCACATATCACATATCATAATCATATAGCATATATCTCATAATATCACACTATAGCATAATAGTGAAGGAAATCATCTCATCTTAGGTAACTTAGGCAATCAAGGAAAAATCATTCATATCATATAAAGTGCTATGCCGTTACATCGATCATCATATCTACTCGACCTAATTATCATGTCCACCTCCAAAGCAATCAAGAGCGATATGGCCACTGCTGCCACATCGACAGTAAAGAAGATCTCTATCTTGACGGCGATTAGCTGAAGATGCATACCTCACTGGTGAGTAGTCTCCTCTATGCTCAACAATCCCTGACTTGAGCTGCTCCATATCCTCTCTTAGTGCACGAATCATTACCTTAAGACGTCGGTTTTCCTCCTTTAAGTATGAACAGTTATCCTCCAATTTCTGAACCTTACTATATACCCAATCAGGATCTAAGCGCTCCTCGGGGTCCTCTTCTTTGTCAAGGGTCTTCTCTTTTATGGGGCAAATCACAGTTACAACTTTCTGAAGCATCTTTGGCCAAGTCCTCTTACAAGTCACACGGGGTGCTCTAGGTCACAGTCCTTGAGCAAGCGTAATCTTCTTGGTCATCTATCAGAAGAATCATAAGGCAAGCAAACAATAACAAGGATTACTAAAATCTAATAGGATTTCGCGGATCTATGCTAGCAATAGACTGCAAGTGACATGACAGAAAAATTCCTATGCTCCAGGATTTTACTTAAACAACTCATATAAAACAAGCCTAAACTAGACTTTTAAAAACTACAGCTCTGATACCATCTTTGTCATATCCCAACCTTAAGAGATACGATGGTCCTAGAACATAGGGAAACATAAGGTCACCCACGCCCATAGAACCCATTAACATATAACAATCATGCTTAGGATCTTACTGAACCTCTTTCATTAACTCATTTAAAACATTTAGATAAATACCATAATTGCGGAAGACTTAAAATAAATCATTTCATATAAAATCCATAAGGAAAATAATATAAATCTCGATAAGTATCAATCAACATTCCCGGAGCATCTAAAGACAAGACTTCATAAACATAGTATTATTGATAACTTGGACAAGGAATTCCCCAAGCGAAGTAGAATGCTTGAGCCATCACCTTGCCTCCTCACATTTGCTCACCTGGAACCACACAAGGAAAAGGGGTGAGATAGATGATCTCAATGAGTAAACGAAAAGGCACATACATTATCACATATTCCTTTGAAAGGAAACACATAGCTTATACACATAGTTCATGGTTTATAACTCATGAATCAGGTTGCAATTTAGTAAGGGTTCAATTTAGCAAGTTTGCAGAAATCACACTTATAACATGTAGAGAGTGAAGACTATTGCTCAATTCACTCGAAACACATTAGGGAGAGGTGGCCTTTGCCAAATTCGAACTCCTATCATGTGAAAAGCATGAAGCTGATCAGGCTCCATGGCTTGAACCGCCCCTTCTAGCTGAGGTGGATACACTACCCCTATCCATTAGGTTAAGACCATGTGCACAGGTTTTGATGATTACCTGCATCGGTACGAGGATTCTGCATAAAGGGTAAAGGTACCATAGCTAGAGCTAATGGTAAACACAATTAACAATATCACATAAGGCAACAATAACATGTAATTCAATAACAATAGTAGTTTGGCTTTCAACAATAAAACAATGAAAGTGTAGTTCTATAAAGAATATAAGTTAGGGTGTTAATCATAAAAAATTCTCATTTGATAAACAAAATAATTTTGGACCAAATATCCTTTGACAACCTAAGCTTGACAAAGAAATCATATAATAATATTTAAAAATGGAAAGAACTGTTGCGCAATTTCTGCAAGTGCATAGATCGTTTACAAGTAATAAAGTGATGAGTGAGTATTGTTCCCATGAGGAAGAATTTGTCAAATACCAATTTTTAATATTACACTATTATTTAGAAAATCAATTATAAGATTTTATATTTTAAGCTAAATGAAATTGAAGTAAATAAATAATGATAAATATGAAAATAAGATTAAAGGTTTAGGATTTATAATTCATCAATTGATCACATATGATTTCTTTATAATCTTTAGATGGATTATTTTTGCTGGAATTAATGATTAGATTTCCCTAAATTATATGATGTTCTCTCTCAAGATACAACATATGTGTTCATATTAATCTTACGTCTACTCTCGTGATCATAAGCAATTAACACAAACCCATTAAGTTTTATGGAAATCCTTTTAAAAATCACAAAGGAGTATTCTTATCTCTAAGCAATACATTCCCTAGGTCAATTATCCTAATGAACTCATATTGTGCTTCCACTCTCGCTACTTCACACAATATCTCAAATCATGCAATTAATGGCTAGTTAATTACAAGCATTAAATTCTAAGATAAAAGATTAATTCTAACAATCAAATCCAATCAATTAAATATAAATAATCATATGCAAATCAAAAGATTACATCTAAATCCTAGAAAATAAAATTAGCTATTCATAATTAAAAGAGAAGAAATAATTAAATTAACAATAAACATAATAACAACTTAAAATTAAATTCAAGAGTAGAGTTTAGAACGAACTTGTGTTGGGATACAATTTTTGATGAACTCATGCTTCCAAAAATTCCTCCTCTTGATTAAAAAAATAAAATAAATAAAATAAAACAAATCTACTCTAAGAAAGCATATGAAAATCTCTCTACATATTTTTTTATGGATTTTCTTTGATTGATATTTTCCTTTGCCAAGCATGGTATTTATAGGCATGCTTGGTGGAAGAATTCAAGTTCCATTAAAATTCTTACATCAAAAATTCAACATTGATGGTTAGGTTGGCCACCAACCATTGAATTCCTTCATCAATATTCAAAAATGGTTAGGTTGGCCATCAACCATTGAATTTTGGCTACCAACCATTGAATTTATTTTTCAATATTAAAAAATGGTTAGGTTAGCCACCAACCATTAAATTTTGACCACAACCATTGAATTTATTTCTCATGGATTGAAAACTTGAATCATTGCTTGCATCATTTATTTTATTGCATCATTGTGACATAATTTTGATCTACAAAAATAAAATAAAAATACTTAAAATATGTTATAATTTATTTATAAATTGTAGAACTATTTATTTCTAAAAATATGTAATAATATTATTGCATTTTCGAGAACTAAGCTAAAATTTAAGTTTAAACAAATAAAATAACTCTAAAAATATAGAGTTATCAAGAACTTGGGTTTCAAAGATCACAAAGGTTTACATATCAATATATCACATATCATATAACACAACGTGATGTTGTTCACATTTGTAACAAGAACATTGTGTTTACTCACCTTGGGGTTCCTTTGCTCCTAGTACATGTAGTCCCCTTTGCACTTTTAAGGCTCCTCAAACTCTAACATAATATTTGATTTAATACTTAGTATTTATTTACTCATGATGCTCTTATCCCATAACTACCCATGTACATATAGCATACACATACACTTAGAGTCCACACATAGGTGTACTCATCACTTGCACATATCACATTGACTTGAAAGTCTTGCATACTTAGGCCTTATAGGCTCACATGAAAACACATTGCAATCATATCAATACCTTTTTAAGGTCATCACATTATCATTACCTTAATATCAATGCACTTGTCAATTATCTTAGCTCACTTTACACTTTCATACATGTCAACTTAACAATTAATCCTTCAAACATCATACTTAACTCTTATGATCCCTTTTACTTCATTAACTCATAATCATATGTCCATCATCAATTCATCATAACTCCTAGTTCCAATTTCCTCAATCACATTTGCATTCTAATCAAAATACAAGGTTAAGATACCTTAAGTATACCTTAAGTATACTATAATACATTTAAGCTTATCTAGGATCATACCTTCAACTAACATGCAATTTCATCATCTACTATACATACATACATGTCAACAATCACCAAGACACATCACATAAAATTTATAAACATTTGGACACAATTGTTCATGTAGGCCGAATGCATCATTAAGGTAAAAACCAAATTCTTCTTCTTTTCGTGCTTTCCGTCTATTTCAGAAATACGTAAAAACATGGTTTGAACCAAGATTTTTCATGTAAACATAACAAAAATCATTCTAGAATATAAATTCATAGGAATCAGCCACTATTGGTGTCATTAATATATAAAAATTCAATCTTTTGCATTATAGTGCACAAAACATAAGTTTTCTTGTTTTCGGTATTTTCCGATCATTTCAGAAATATGCAAACAGGTTGTTTAAACCATTATTTTTCATTCAATCATTGAAAATATTAGTTTAGAACACATTCCTTCATGAATCGACAGCCATAGATAGGGTTTATACAAAAAAAATTCTAAGTTCAAAGGCTTAGGTGAAAAATCATGAGTTTTCGCGCTTTCTGCACATTTCGTTTATTTCAGCGATAAACAGACACATGATTCAAGTCATTATTTTTCATCTAAACAAAACAAATATCATATTAGAACACCAATTCATACAAATCAGCAGCCATGTATTCATGAAAGAATAAAATTTTCCAATTTCCAAGTCCTAACACGAAAACCTTGAATTCCTTTGTTTTTCGAAACTTTTCGGTCATCACAGAAATATGTAGAAATATTATTTCATGCAATATTTTTCATCAAAACAAATCAAAAATCAGTTTGGAATACAAACAAGTACAAATCGCGCCCCCCCCCCCCCCCCCCTATGATGTTTATGCAATAAAATTGTGATTTTAAGTTATAGAATTCACCTTTGGAGAAATCTTGTGGAAAGAATCCTATTTTCGGTAGAAAATAAATTTTCTCTCTCAAAAATTCACTCAAACAGAATTGAATATGTGGAAATCAGTAATCAAACAGTTCAAAATAATTTTTCCATAATTTATTTCATAGAAAACAGTTTAGAAATTGAAAGAGAATAAGAACTTATGATTACAGTCACAAAATCGTGAAACGGTAAAGTGTTTTAGATATTTCGATAGAGAGAATTATTTTGAGAGGTTTTTCTACCAGAATACAAAAAGAATAAGGGAATGGCTGTTGGAAACCCTTGTTTGGCCGAAAATTAGAATATATATTAGGGTTGGAGTGGAATTTCCACTTTTACCCTTAATGAAATAGGTTAGGAGCATTTTTGTGTAGTGGACTTTTGGGTATTTGGGCTTTTTCTTTAAAAATTTTGGCTGAATGGATTTAAAATAAAAATAATATTTTTCTTATTAATTCTAGACATTTCCCTCAAAAATATTTATTTAAAAATATTTTAAAAATACCCATAAAATTATTTTATGCTTAAAAATTGTCTCATGCATGAAAAATCATTTTATTTAAAATAAATTCTTTTATGCAAATGCACTTCATGTAAATCATTTATTCCACAATGGCAACATATATTATGCATATTAAAATTAATTTAATATGCTACATACTCATCAATAACTTAGATCACAAATTTTCATACAAGCACACACTTAACCTTATAGGTTCTAATTCAAGCAATTTATCATGAAAATTCCTAGGGTGAGTGTGGGTTGTTACAATTAGGAGCAAAGAAACCACAAGGTGAGTAAACGTTATATTCATGCTACAAGTGTGAGTAACATTATGATATGTTATAAATATGTGATATCATGTTATGTTAGCCTTTGAGATATTTGAAACCTAAGTTCTTCCTATCCTAAAATATGATTATATGATTTCTTTGTAAAGCTTGGGTTGCCAAAGGATATTGGATCCAAAACCATTTTTGACTATCCAATGATAATAACTTTGTGATTATTACCCTAACTTATATTCTTTCTGGAACTACACTATCATTGTATCTTTTGTTCAAAAGTGAAACTACTATTGCTATTGGGATACTTGTTATTATTGCCTTATGTGATATTGTCATTTGTGATTACCATTAGCTCTAGCTACGGTACCTTTAACCCTTTATGTAGAAATCCTCATGCCGATGCGGGTAATCATCGAAACCTATGCACATGGTCTTAACCCGATGGATAGGGGTTGTGTATCCACCTCAGCTAGAAGGGGCGGTTCTAGCCTTGGAGCCTGATCAGTTTCATAACCTTATAAGTATTGGGTTGGGAGTTAGAATTTGGTATGAGGCCACATCTCCCTCAAGTGAATAAGCTAGCACAGTCATTTACTCTTATTAGGTGTTAAATGTTATAAGTGTGATTTCTGCAACTTGTTAAATTGGGAAACTTTCTAAATTGAAAAAAACTTGCTAAATTCCATCTTTAATTCATGAATTGTAAATCATGAACTATGTGTTACATATGATGGGATTTCTTGAAAAATGGGATATGTGATATCATTTATGCTATATTGTTTACTCATTAAGATCATCTATCTCACCCCTTCTTCCTTGTGTGGTTCCAAGTGAGCAAGTGTGAACAGGCAAGGTGATGGCTTAAGCATTCTACTTTGCTTGGGGATTCCTTGTCAAAGTCATTAATAATACCATGCTATGAAGTGTTGTCATTAGATGCTCCGGGAATATTTATTTTTGATGTTTATTTTGAGATATTATTTATTAAGGTTTTTGAGTGAATTATGAATATTATTTCCTTATGAATTATATATGAAGTGTCTAATTACTGTCTTCTGCAATTAAAAGTTTTCATATAATGTTTTAAATGAATTATTGTATAAGGTTTGGTACAATCATAGGCATGATCTGTATATGTATAAGTGGGTTCTACGGGCGTGAGTGACCTTATGTCTCCCCGTATTTTAAGACCGTCATATCTTTGAAAATAGGATGTGACATATAGATTCCCTCAAATCAAAGCATTATATGCACTATTATGACCTAGACGATAAATAATTGACAAGTAGTAAAACCCCATATTATTATCATCTAACATCACAGTTCAACTATTCATCCTATGAATATTCACATATTTCTATCGACATCACATGTTAAGCATCATGAGACTCATTGCCTCTATAACCATCTGTATCACATACTAATTATAGAAAACAAATAGAGGTGATGGTCTTCTGGAATTAATGATGCCCAATCATTAATCCTATGACTATGAACATATTTAAAATATTTATACAAGAGGGATATGTCTCCCATATTCTCAACACTTGATATAAGATCCTCTTACAAATACTTAATGACTATATTCAATAATATGAAACTCTTTTCACATTTTGAATATATTAACGTGCTAATGGAAATTAATATATACTATTACATAACTATTATATGGCTCTTAGGGCACATACTACTATCAGTATCACTCATAGTACAGAAGAGCAAAAGCTGGGAATTTCACTGACTGTGACTAGGAGTTGCAGAGGACAGTCCTGGACGATCTATAAAATGAAGTATTACAAAATTATCAGAATAGGAATATAATGACATTTATATAATCAATTTATTAGAACAACCTAATCCTCCTTAAAGATAAGAACAACCTAAAATATTGTATAATTCGCTAACTAATTATCTAATTAAAACTTTATCCTTTAAACTCTTCAACTATCATCATTACAGACAATTTCATTTGCATTATCGAACATGTCCTGAAATCTCGATATAAAGCACAAAAAACAACTTACCAGAACGTCGTCAAAAAATCTAAACGACTACCGATCACCATGAATTTACTACCAATAAACTCATCTCAACGCGTGGAATCCACATATGTACGTCACTCTCCCTCATTAGCTGGTCAACAGACAAAAACTACATCAGCAGTCAAGAGGATCGCCGGATTTCAACCACATCAACATTCACCAAAATTAGCAAAAGTTATACCAAAATGAAGCTTAAAAAGAGAGGAACCTAATGGTACTAGAATCAACACGAATGGAAGTTGGAAGCTATCAAAAAAAAACTCAAAAAATCCCTGCCGTCGAATGTCTGAACAGTGCATCCTGCGAATGGCAACGAGTTTCAATAGGTAGCTTCATCGACACCTTCTCAACATCCCTGGCTAGCCCGTGCAGCGGTCTAGCAGTCAGATGGCGGTCGAACTGCTAGCAGCTGCTCTCTCTCTCTCTCTCTCTCTCTCTCTCTCTCTCTCTCTCTCTTCTTCTAGCTAGGGACAGTAGGCTGTGATTGGTTCTTTGGAACCAATCAAATCTACCTAAATATAAATATAGTAGTAATAATAATAATAATAATAATAATAATAATAATAATAATTCTTATAATGTAATTTAATTAATTTAAATTTACGAAAATAGTTATTAAATAATAGTAAAATACTATATAATTTAATAAATTTTCTTTTGTAAAAATATAATTAGAAATATAAAAATTCAAAATTTTACAAGTACTGACAAGTATTTGTCAGTATTCAGTTGGTGTGTTCATTAAAATTTCTAATTTTGCTTTTCTATTGGTATTGTGTCGGTGATTAATAACAGAATTCTATCTATCAGTAAATTTTGTCGATGATTCAGATATTTCTTATAGTGTATAGTATAAAAAATTTGAAAAATAAATATTGAATTTAAATATATATAGAATCACAAACAAATTGTTTTTTTTTTTAAGAGAAGAACATACCATTATAAACAAAAACTTTAGGTTTCAAAAAAAAAAAAAAAAACCTTTGACATTTGATACAATAATAGGGTTTTGTTTATTGTTGTTAAATGAATTCTCAATAAGTGTACCTCCATTTTCTGTTGTATCATTCCATATAACAAAAAATAATTTTTCTAATCTATAATAGAATTTCTGAAAGTCAAATTAGAATTTCTTTGCCTTATTAATATTCGAACAATCAAAATTAAATTAGAATTTTTTTAACATCTTAATATTCGAAATAATATAAAAAGATATAAATTATTCTGATTGAATTCATTTATACAAATTATTGTTATTTTTTTTTTTTGGAAGGTATAACTTATTACTAATGACTACAACAATTAATTTTAAAATTTATAGTGAAATATACACTATGAAAGTCAAATTAGATTTTTCTAGCTTTTTAATATTTGAACAATTAAAGTCATATTAGAATTTCTCTAACTTCTAAAAAATTATTTTTTTTATTTTTTTTACATATTAAGAAGTTTGCTTAAAATGCTTCTTAATATTTGAAAAAGCATAAAAAAATTATTATTTTAGTTGAACTTTTTATTTAAATTAAATATAATTAATTAAATATTAAATAATAATTATTTTATTCTTTACTTAAGATAAATTTAATTCATTCTTTTTTTATTTAAATTAAATTAATTATATAGTTAAATTATTATAATATTATAAATTAAATAATAATTATTTTATTCTTTTTTATTCTAATTGAATCCATTCTTTTCTTATTTAAATTAAATATAATTAGATATTAAATATAATTAATTATGTATTAGATAATAATTATTTTATTCTTTTCTTATTCTAATTGAATTCATCTTTTCTTATTGAAATTAAATATAATTAGATAATTATATTATTTAATTAATATGATCATATGACCCATCATAATGTATAATTATAAAAAATTTAATGAGGACATTTTTCAAAAGTTATTTAGAAATTTTTATCATATTTCAAATAATTTTATTCTAATTTTTATAAAATAATTATTTTTAAATTTTTATCCCATATTCTAATAATATAATTAAATTTTATTAATAATTAACAACTATCATTATATAAACTTATAAATAAAAAGTCAAATTATATACATACAAAAAAATGCTTTTGCGAGCAAATATCAAATATAAATTTAAAAAAAAAAAAGAAAAAGGAAAAGTAAAGATAAAAGAATAAAAAATAAAAGGAAAAATAAAAGTGAAGAGAGATAACAGACATAACAGAAAAAATAAGTATCTTATATCGTTTTTATAACATTAAAGGATACATCCACATTTAAAAAACATAAAGTATCAAATATGCTATTTTTTTTAAATACTAAAGATATATTTGCATTTTATCCCTTGTTTTGTCTCCACCATATTTAGAAATAAGAACAATTAATGTAGAATAACTCTAAAGTCACGTAGTCTATTGAGATAATTTTTGCCTAAACTGAGTGTATATATCAATCCAATAAAATAAAAACACATAGAGTAAAAAAAGGTATCGATATCTTTTTACTAGTTAAAAAATAGGTAAAAGAGCCACATTTACTAAAATCTCTCATCACTCATTGGATTGGTGGATGAGAAAAGCCTACATACCTAGTGTAGGTAAAAATTTCCCAGTCTATTGTTCCTCTTATTTACATAAAAGATACATTGCTATTATTTGTGTTGTATAATTTCGTTCGTCCAGAATTCCTTAATTTGGACTAAATTTTCATCCAGAATTAGAATTATAGAAAACGAAGGAAAATACTAATTCTGTTGACCTAATTCTTCAATTCTTTTTCTATGAGACAGGAATTATAGCATACGATTTCACAGTCAAGTTTGATGGTGCTACTCTGTTTTTCTACGACTCTGTTTCATTGAACTTCAAGTACTAGTCTGTTTTCAATAGTTCAGTTGGCATTTCTCTTTCCAATAGACCGGCAAAATTTAAATTGCTTTTTCTGCGAATTAATTCTCTTTCCATGGGTTTTAAATATAAATCTATATATACAGAAAAAGAGAAAATTTTTGTAAGTTGCTTAAATTTACAAAGCATTCTTGTTCTTGAATTTTTTAGATTTTCTTAGAAACCAATAAGAATTGGAATTGAAAATGAAGACATTCTTCATTTCTGCTTACACTTGAAATTAAACAATCAAGATTCAAATGATTCATATATGTTCTAAATTTTGTTCAATTGTTTATATTTCATAGCAGAACATGAAAAAAAGGTCAAAAGTTTAACTATGGTATTGCAAATAGTACATATCACTTGTTCCTCAACATATCTAATGATCATAATTGCCTTAAAATTATTAAAACTATGATTTGTTGACCTGTAGATATTGATCAGATTATGAAATGAAGAATCATAATATGAATTAATTAACAAAGCAAATTGGTGGAAGATCAAGAGAGTTCCAAATTGATAATTCACCATCATTGCTTGAAGAAGCAGAGGAAGCAGAAGATGAATCTATTTCAATTGCGTTTTGTGGGTTCTCCTCCTCTTCTTTCTTCTCCATCATTTCCATGTTCTCTTCTTCTGCTTTTCTCTGCTTCTCTTTGCATGCGTTTTGTAGATTGGTTAATTGAACAGACCTTTCTGATCTCTGCTTCACAGTTCTTGATCCAAGTTTCAACCTTAAGCACTCAGGAATCCCATTGAAGGCATAAAGTGAAGCAGAAAATTTCCTTTCATATTTCATCCTCTTCATGGCTGCTCTAAGCATTGAAGGCTCATCTTCATAGGTCTCTGCCTCCACTGGTTCTTCAATCTCTTCAACAATGTCAAAAGGAGAGTAGTCACAAAATAATCCAACATCATCAACAAATTGGAAATCCAAGCCACATCCTATATCATTATTCCCATCTTCCCCACCTTCTTCTCCGTCATCTTCTTCACCTTCGCCTCCAAAATTATTAACATCACCTCTACAAGACTCTACCACATCGCTCAAGTTATAGTCAAAGTCCAATTCTCTGCCTCCAGTACTATCTTCTTCTTTCTCAGTTAAACATGACTCAAAACTCGTTGTCATGTTATCAATAGCACTTGAATTAGTAGTGCCATTGATGTAATAATCCTCAGGATCATTGAGGAAATCAGTGAATTGGGTGTCAGAGAATTCTGTTGCTTCTTCTCTATATTCCTCAACTTCTTGCTTTTCTTCTTGGTGATTGATGACAGGCAAAGAGGTCGTTGATGAAACAGAAGGGCAAGAATTGTTTCTTGCTTTAATTCTTTGAAGAAGAAGGTTAGTAATCTTGGAAGGAAGAGCTGAATTTGTGGAAGGAGAACAAGGCCAAAAATTTGTTCTTGTATTAGCACCGCGTAGCAAGCAAGCAGCTTCATCGTACGCTCTTGCAGCTTCCTCAGCAGTATCAAAAGTCCCCAACCACACCCTTATTTTCTGTATAGTGTCCTTAATCTCAGCTACCCATCTACCTGAAGGCCTTTGTCGGACACCGACAAATCGCTTCCTAGCTCTCCTAACACCTCCTAGTGCAGCTGCATCTGCTGCTTCCTTAACCATCTCATCCCAAGCCATTGTTCCTTCACTAGAGTTTTTGTCCTCCATAGTTTCACCAACCTTTCTTTTCCTACCCATATCTTCCTTTCTTTTGTTTGTGTTGAGTTCTTTTGTAAGGGCTAGAAGTAGTTGATGTTGGTGGTTTAGTGGTATGGAGTCTTGAGGAATTTATATGAAGAGAAATGGAGATACTGTCAAATGAAGAAGGGAGAGCTGAAAGAGTCTTACTGCTTGTTGATATCTATTTGTTGTTTTTTAGTTTCAGCCTCTTATTAAACCATATGTAAGTTTCTCTTGAATGGGAGTGAGAGAGTACCAAATGGATCAAATATTCTTATTTGGTGAAAATTTTGTGAATTTTTTGCTTTGACTCAGCCAAACCTCCCCCAATGAGTATCTTGATTAAATTTCTTATGCTCATTATTTTAAGAGCATTTCTCATTTTTTTAAGTATGATAATCCGTAATTATTCTATACAATTTCATTATTTTTTTAAAATAACCCATATTTCACCTCCTGTATTTTTACTTGTTTTTCGAATTGAGTCCAATTTTTATTGTCTAACGTAGAATTTTATAAAATTTAAGCGCTTTTCTAAGGGTATTTAAGAGCATGTGATACATGTGCTATTAATACGTGTAGAAATAATTTTTAGCTTTCTGTGTTAAATTTTTGCACTTTTATTTAGTGAGATTGAGTCCCTATACTTTTATTTTCATAACATTGAACCTTTATATTTTTATTTTTAGTGGCATTGATTTAAATTTTAACCAGTAAAAATAATAAAAATTTATTATAGTTTAGATTTAAATTATTTTTTCTATTTTAAAGCTATTAATTTAATTAGAATGATATCATTTGTTTTTAATCTATTTAAATTAAAATCCTAATTTGTTAATTCAAAAAAAATCCTAATTTGTTAGATTAAATTAGTTATATTAATTAAGACATGATGTTTTAATAACTAATAAAAATAGGACATGAACTAATAGAAAAAGAATTGGGCAAAAAAAAAAGAACTAATAGAAAAAGAGACATGAGCTATTTAATAAATGAGATAATTATAAAAAATTCTAATTTTTAACAAATAATAAAAAATTAAGACGAACAATATATTTTAATAAGAACTTACATTAATTATAGAAATATTCAATTATGATTTTGAATTAGTCAAACCACACATCTATTAATTAAATATATCCACAATAATAATCAAATAAAACACGTATTAATTTATATATATGTCATGGAATTTGAATATTTATTATAAAAAAAAAAATCTAAAAGTTTTCATTATTATATAACCCAAAAAGGAATTTTTATTATTTTTAAACAAAGTACATAATTTAGTCAAATTCTTAAATTATTGAGTTTAAAATTAATTTTAAATAATTTTAGTGTGTTAAGTAAAAATTCTTTAAAAAAAAAAGTAAGGACTTAAATTGATAAAAAAAAATTAAGATATAAGAACTTAATAGATAAGATTAAAGAATATAGAGACTAAATAACATATTTTGCACGTAACTTGATACCGTTTATACCTTCTAGTAGAAAATAATTTAAATTTAACGGAAATAAAAGTATAAGAACTCAATGTCATGAAATAAAAGTGCAAGGATTCAATTCAAAAAACAATAAAAATAGAGGGCTAAATATGTGTTATTCCTTTTTTGTTTTTTTTTTTTGATAACTAATAGTATCAATTTTTGTAAATTCTATTATTTATCATGAATAAGTTATCCTATACCATTTTGCTGGTTTTTTAGTAATTAATGAAATCACACAGTTTTTGAATTACTCTACTTCATCCCATAATAATAAGTTTACTTTGCTTTTTCACTTATTCCAAATTATAATTCACTTTTCTTTTCAATGAAATGTTTAATTTATTAGTCTTCTAATACGCTTTTATTTAATATGTATTTTTATTAATATGAGTCATTTAGTTTTAATATGTCATTTAATATTAATGAAATGGTATATTACAAAAATACTAGTAAAATTTATTTATTTAACTACATTAATTATATTTTTTTAGGTAAGTCTATTTTTATGAGATGAAAAGAGTATTAATTACTCCGTCTTTTTGATTTGGGTGAAAAAGAAAAAAAAAATCTTCACCTCAGAATTAAAACATGCATAAGGGAAAAAACAAGGAACCTTTTTTTATAGTCAAGACTAACAATCCAACATTGAATCATAAATTGAATGGCAAAATTATTTATCATCTAAATTAGCCTATAAAATTCTTGTATACTGTTTCCTTTTTTTTTTTTTTTTTTTTTTTTGCCAAACTGTTTCCTTTCTTTCAGTACTTCTAGCTTTAGGCAAATTAATTTGCCCAGTTGAACTTAGAAACATAATTAAATAACAAAACCTGACTTGTAATTGAGGAGAAAAACATGGAAGTCATCACAGCAATGAAAGAGACAAATTATAGGATTTTCTATTAATTCAGTGACATAGAAGCATCAATGAATTATTGAACTAAAATGACCTCTCAGTGAAAACAATAATAGCTAGCCAAAATCATGAAACAAACATGGTGATGAGAATAGGCATAGCCTTAATTGAAATAATTTGTAGAAGTTGTTGTGGACTCATAAATTGTTCTTTATAATTTATACAATAGAAGGTGTCAATTGAGTATTTAGAAAGACTTTGTTATTGTCCTCTTATGATTAATTTCATAGAAATCATTTGACTCTATGCCCCCATATTCGTTATTACCTAGTAAATTAATCTCTAATTTGACATACTTAAGGAAAACCTTTCATCATGGGAAATAATTTGTCGTGATGAAACTATATAAAATCAGTTTCTTTAAAAAAGAAAAAAAAACTATATAATTTTTTTTTGGTACTAAATAAGGGAATGCCTCACAGAAATACAGTAGACTATATGATAGGAAATAGCTTTCTTTTTTAATATCTCGTACTAAATTGGAGACAATTATATATAGTTTGACAAATTGATGAAAAAGACTAATTAGATCACAGTTAATCAACAAAAACAATACAATTTCAAAATCATGAAAGACAATTTATTAACATCTAAAATGATAAATTTAACAACTGATTTTGACTAGATTAAACAAATAAATTTAGTTCAATATATCTAAATTGATACTAATTATACATCAATTTTTTTATATCATACTGAATTTATATTGTCATCAAGCTGGCTAGTAAATTATACATATATATATATATATATATGAATGAATATGGATGTATGTATATGTGTCTATATATATGTATGCATGAATATATATGTATGTATATGTGTGTATATATACCTATATATACACACATATGCATACATACATATTCATTCATATATATATATATATATATATATATATATATATATATATTCACTTTCTTACCGTGATAGTAAAATTTATAAAAAAAATGGCTCATTTTTCTCGTAACTATCAAAGCACACCCTAACAAAATTCTTGAGTGCAAGAACCGATTTAAAATATAAAGAGGGAAAGAAAAACTAGTAAAGATGTCACTATCAAACCTCAAAAAGGACAAGAAAATTACATTGTATAACTACTCATGCAATGCAATGCAGCACCCAATCAGTTTGCTTTTGTCATTGCAGTTGAAATTCAAGAATAACGATTTTCCCAAAGCCCCACCACAATGAGCATGTCCAAAGCACTAAAGTTGACATTAACATCTACTCTATTTAATAAAATTCAATTAATTACAATACAGATAATTAAGTAGTGTATTATCTTAATTAATTATTCTCAATCTTTTGTAATTATTCTTATCATGAAACTCATTTATATTGATTAATTGAAGAGTATTCTTTAAATCTTTGATGGGTTTTATGTCCATTATCAGGCTAAGATAATGACATCCCTATAATCAAAACTCAAATTCATTACCTTATTTGTAAAATATTCTAAATGGTAATATGCTATATACCAATCACATAAAAAGTTAAATATACTAAGCCATGTCATTGTTTCACTCATCACAACATCAATCAAGACTTAAAAAGATATTATTGTTCACTTTTTAATCTTTATATTGAAAATTTTAAATTTGATTTGAACTTCTGCCGTTTTATACTATAAATCAAATATTTATTAATAAATTATCAATACAATGATAATAGTTTATTATATGTATTATTATTTAAATATCTATATATAAATGTAAATAAACATTTCCATACTTTTTTGCCAAATAAATAAATATTTCCATTCAAGATAATACATTATATAAAAATGAATGACATTTTCTTTTTTGTCAAATTGTATCACAGGTCAATTTTTTTTTTTAAATATTAACTTTACCATTTTAGTTTTATTAATGTCTATTATTTACATTGAGAGAAAAGATTTAGAAAAAAGAAAAATACATTTTTTTGTTATGGTCTTTGTTAAAATATAAATCTCACATAGATAAAATATAAAGTATTGAATGAGTTTATATATAATTGGATCGTTTAATCTTAATAACTAACTTTTGATTTTGATATTTTTAAAACTATATAAGTTCTAATATTTATAATATAGTATCATAACAGACCCTGTTATATCATATTAATTGTCTTTCGCCCAATGATGTGTTTGCAAATTTGTTGTTCACTTGCCTTGTAACGGGCTTTCAAGTTTGTTTTTTCGCCTGTGTTGAACTTTCAGTTGTATCAATTTAGTTTTCATCATAAATTTGTTAGTGTCAACTGAGCTTATTAAAAATTATTTTGTCATTTGAGATGAGTGTTAAAATATAAATTCCATATGGATTAAATATAAAGTGTTGAATTAGCTTATATATGAGAATTAAATAAAAAGTATTGAATGAACTTATATATAATTAGGTCCTCTAATTTTAATAACAAGCTTATGATATTAACGCTTTCAAGATTATATAAACTTCAATATTTATAGGAGTTTCATATAATTAAAATTCTAATAAATAAATTGATAAACAAACTCAATATTACTAATTAAAATATGTGATATAAGATAATATAATATGAAACAGAAGATTTAGTGGCGATGTAGCATAACAAAAGAAGAGACAAATTTTACCTTTTGCGTTTGTTATGTTGGTGTTTTATATCCTTGACATTAACAAATATATTCAATAAAAAAAAAATTGCTATTTATTTATTATTTATTGAGAATAATAAAGAAAGAATTAGTTGAACCAGCAAAAGAAGGTCCTATTTCTTTACTAGTTAACCAATCAAAAGCAATCAGCCACCTCTGCAATGGAGAAAGTGAACCAAACTAATTAATTAATTAATCAATTGATAAGTACAATTTTTTAGAGAAGAAAATAAGGCTTGAACTATTGATAATGGAGCTTACAACATCAGTAGTTGATCAATACTTTAATCATTCATTATTAGAATCACTTAATCATTGATTAATTGATCTGTGTATTGCAACATAAGATATTATGGTCAATATTTTCAAATTCGACCTGATTTTCAAAATCGATAGAAATAGAGTCACATATCAAATATTTAATCAGGATCAATATTGAATTGAAAATAATTAAATTAATAATATATAATATAAAAACATAAATTTTACAAATAATTTAATAGAATGATTTGAAATAAATTTAAATAAAAAAATTTTCCTTAACAAATTATATATAAATAATTTTAGAATCTAAGATATAATATATAGAAATAGAGTATTTTAAAAGTAATTAATTTTTATGTAAATAAAAATGAAAGAAATTGAATTTTTTAGTGCTAAAAAATTTAAATTTACTTTATAATATATTTAACTTTTACTATTAATTATATTATTAAAAATTAATTTTGTTATATAATTTTTTAACTAATATATTATTATTTGGGAAAATTACGTGACATACGTTTTTTTTAGTGTTGTTTACTTTTTAACTCTCAATTTTGACTTTTTATTTTTTTGCTTTTTTATTTTTTACGCTTTTTTTTAGTTTTGTTTTAATATTGTTACGTTTTTTCCCATTTATACCATATTTTTGCTTCTTTTACCTATTCATTTGGTTCTTTCTTTCTATTTTTTCCTTTTTTATATATCTCATGTATGGAATACTATTGTTAATTAGTTTAGTAATTCAAAACTTTTTATATTCAAAACTTTTTATATTTATGGTATTAATTAATAATATAATAATCACATATTTGAATGATAAAATAAGAAATTATTTTTTATTTAAAGCAATATTTAATTTACTAATATACTAAATAATTATAAATTTTGTATAGAAAATTTTTGCTCCAAGCTAGAGTTTTCTGTACTAAATAAAGAATAAGGTTAAGGATGTTAAGTCTCCAAGTAGATGAAAGAATTTATTTATGGTATATACCTATAATATATCTAAAATATGGCTAAATTATACTTGTGATATACTTAAAATAAACCTAAAATATACTCTTTACTTTGAAAACTGAAAATCATTTGTTAATTTTTTTTAGTCTTTTAAAAATTTAATTTAGCTCTTAAATTCTTTAAAAATATTCATATATTCTAATTAATATTATCGTCCATGCTTGATAATGAATCACATTTAAAAAAAAAAAAAAGAGTGTTGATGATATTTTTTCAAAGAAAAAAGTTGAGTGTGTTAAGTGTTTAAGTAATATGTAAGCATTTATATACTTAAGATATGCCTAAAATATACTCGTTATATACTTGATATACCTAAAATGTACTCACTATATACTTAAGGTATATTGTTTATTGTGAAAATCATTTGTTATTTTTTTAAGAATATAATTTTTTTTATCTAATATATAGTTGATGTATTCTTGTTATATACTTATATTTTTGTAATACTCAATATCCAAAAATATTTGAAGATATATATAAAATAGATACAAGTTAATCAAATTTAGTAAAATATATACATATGATATACTTATGATATACTCTAGATATACTATTTTCTGGGTTTGCTGAAAAATATATCTGTTTTATTGTTTTCTATAAGTTTTAGATCTGAAACTCAATTTTCATATTTTAAAGATTTCAAGTTTTTAAAAAAAACCACATAATCTCTTCACTTTTGAAGATTTTTAATGTAATAATAATTAAAAGATCACAGAATTTTAATGAAACATATCTATAAAATTCAAATTACCTCTCAAACTATTGAGGAAGTGAATATTTTATCAATTAAGCTAATTGAGTCTTCAAAAAATTACAGATTTAAATCGATTTTATTTAAAACTTAATAGTATCTTATAAAAATTAATTTTGATAATGATTCTCATTATAAACAAATTTGAAAATCAAAAGATTTAAGATTTTCCTAATCACTTGTGATAATCATCAACATCAATATTATAGCCTAATGGCTTGCAAAACAAACAAATAAATGTAAAGATTTGATAATGAAGTAACAAACAATAATAAAAATAACAAAAAAAATAGCAAAAAAAAAAAGGATTTCTATAAGACAAATCAAAGCAAAAAACATAAAGAAAATTAAAAAAAGATATATTTTTATTTAATTTTTTTTGTCCATTGTATTTTTAAAATAAATTTAATATGGTTTTAATTTAAAAAAAATGAAAAAATTTACCTAAAGGGACAACAAAAGATGCACAAATGCTCCTTTTAGTTATTGATCTAACACACAAGAGCATAAATTCAATGTGGATATCACATAAAAATAATTAAATAATAATAATAATAACAATGGCTTTATTACGTATTATTCTTTCATGAATTTTAGTCTCATAATAAGTGATTTTTTGCTTAAAAGTTGAAAAGCGTAGGAAAAAAAAATATTTAGGCATTTTTATAATAATCTGAAAATAAGCGTGTAATTATAAATTAGTTTTTTTTAAAATATTTCTATAAAAATCTCGTATTATTTTATGGGAAAATTTGTTATGCTGTCACATTGAGCATAAATGGGGGAGAGTTGTATTGGTCATAGAGCCAGGGTTCTAGTCGCATTGAAGAAAATAAATTAATTTGAAGTTATTTACTAGTTGTTCTTCTTTTCCCTTTTAAAAAAACGATTTTATTAGTTATTATGTATAGATTAGGCAAGTGGAAGCACCAGGTTTTGCAAGAAATTGTCAATGGCCACTCTTGTTCCTCCACGTGGAGGTCCCACAGCTAATCAATTGTCTCCTTCTGAAATAAATATATGATTAATTAATAAATATAATAATAATTTAAGCTATCGAAGCTAATTTGCTTAGCCTATTTGACTTTTCTTTTTCAAAGCCTTGAACATGTTTGAAGGGAGAATTTCAGAGTAATTGAGCTCAGCATGATTATTTATAAAAATAAATACTAGAACATATTTATTTAAAAAAAAATTGCTAAAACATGCCAACTTTTGATCAAAAACAGGTTGACCAAAAGTTATTTGGTATTTTAATTATCGAATTAGTTGTGTGAGAAATAGAAAAAAAGTGACATACACATAATTCGGTATTTTAAATATCAAATTAACATTGTTTTTCACTTTTTAAGTATAGTGGGCCTGCGAATCTGCAGTTCAGTAATTTAAATACTGAATTAGCAGTGTTTACATGCTATGGTGAGCCCGGTGAATCTACAGTTTGGTATTTAAAATACCAAACTTGGCCTGTACTCCACCCACTCCATTCTTTTTAACCTGCTACCAATCTCTTTATTTTCAAATTTGTTATTTTTTCTTTTTCAGATCTACTTTCATATTGTTTTTGGAAAAGAAGTAGAAGAAAAAGAAGAGAAAGAGAAAAGGTAAATTTTATTTTTAATATTATAAATAATTCATATATTTTTCATTTAATATTTAGAGTTTTTTAGTTACAAATAATTATAAATATGGATGAATAATAATTTAGAAAAGATATATATTTTTAGAACAAATAAAAAAAATTTAATTGAAAGAGATAAATTTTATTTTTATACTTATTTGAAAATAACATAAGATAATAATATATATTTTTTATTATTTGTTAATTGTGTGATAATATTTGTTATTATTTTATTAAAATGTTATTTGTTATTTTATATAATTAATTGTTTGTAATTTTTCAGTATTGTTAATAATTGATTTGTTATAACTTTTTTATTTATATGTTTTTATTTTTTATTATTTTATGACATAATTTATTAATAAATTGTATTAGTTTATTTTGTATAATGAATTGCTATTTTTCAATGGGCATAAAAATATTTAAGTAATCTAATAAGATAATATGTAAAGTATAATAATAATAATAATTATAATAATAACATAAAATATTAATATTAATTAATGGGTAGAAATTTGAGCATTTTATTTTTTATAAATAATTATAAGTATGATAAAAAAATATTAATATTTTTTTGTAGGTCATATTAAAAAATATTTGAATTTTTAAAGAAATTTTACATGAAAAGAGGTAAATAACATATTAATGCATGACGATGTTAATAATATTTTGTTTACTTTATATTAGAATTTATTTGAATCCTTAATTGTTCTAATGTTTAAAATAAAATTATCTACAAATAATAGTGAAAGAAATTGGGTTTGCTTATTAATTTTCTTGTTATTAGATAATTAAAATTGAAAAATTGAAAAAAAAAACTAAATTGTGCTTTAATTTGTATTTTATTAATTTTTTATGTTAATTAATATGAAGTTTTTGTAAATTATATTCGATTTTCCAATATTTAAATAATTATTTAAAAATATTTAAATAATTTAATTGATAGAAATTTTAAAAAAATTTAAAGAAAAATAATAAATTGTATAATAAGAGTAATCATAAACATTAAACCCTTAACTAATCATAAACCCTAAACCCTTAAATATCTAAATCCTAAACTCTAAATATTTTTTTATTTTTGTGAAGTATATAATTTAATTAGAAAAGCCTATAAATATTTTTCGTTTTATATTTGTGAAGCATATAATTTTAGTACAAGCGCCAGACTTTAAATTCATAGTTGAGCGCTTTAATCGCAGATTAAAATTTGATTGTAACAATGTTGCATTTCAACAATGAATATGAAAGAATTAAGTATTTAGATAAGAAAGAATACTACGCAGGTTTGTGTCGTGAGTGGCATTTTTGAGTGGAAAAATCAAATAAATTATTGGAAGACTTACATGCTCCGGGAGCTCCTATCGTACATTGTAGATCACTTAGTTTGATACGGAGAAACATATATACATATGAAACAGCTATTGTTCGAATATAGAAGGAGAATGCATGAATGCTTCTTCACAGATAAAGATATTACATGTTGAAACTTGCAAGAAAACAAGCTAATGTGAATGGCAGAACATTGTCTAATATAGAGAATAGCAATGTGCTTAGGTACTATAAATATCATTCAAATGATGAAATGTCTAATAAAGAGTAATGGAATTAGATGTGTAATATGAATAGTATAATTTTTTTATTAAGTGTTATGTATCATATTAAATTAATTGTAATAATATATTCACTTAATAATATTAAATTTATTGTAATAATATTAACTTACCATATATATGCAAATATTGAAAAATATATGGCCCATATTGTGGAATGATATTATGTCGTTTAACAAATAAATAACATATTGTACCATCAACAGATAATGCAATGAGAATTTAGAAACATAATATAAAATATGCATATATAGCCATACAAGTAAATATTATACCAAGTGTATAATTGTCATTAAAAAAAAAAAAACTAATGCCCTACATGTCGTTTGCGTCCCCCTTGAACATGATACCGGTTGCTTCTAGTCCCACAAGTCGGAGGCCTACGATCACGTGGAGGAGCACATCTAGGTTGAACTGCCATTGGCTGCACTTCAATTTGCTCTTCATCAGCAGTAGCATCATGCTCTTGATCCTGAAGTTGATATGGTACAGGAGAATGAGTATATGCTGGTGTAGCAAATAGATGGCCAAAAGTAGGTGCAAATGTATTCATTGGAGTGAAAAACCTTCCTAAATATTGCATTTGCTGTATAGGAGTTCCATCCCACTATGCCCCTACCCAAGGCATGAATATAGAAAACGATGCAACATATGGGTTCAGTTGAAATGACATAGATGCAAATCGATCAAAAGCATTCACTTGAGAACTAAACTATGTGAATGAAGAGGAGGTCTAGGATTGTCCATAAATCTCAGGTGTGACCTTGGGTGGTTGAGCCCCTGATGAACTACTGAACTCGAATCTAGTTGATGTGGTAAGAGGAAACCTATCTTCATCAGCTGTGACATCATGTTGACTCGATTTGTGGTAACTTGTAGGCACATTATGGAATTCAATTGGGCATAATAGATTTGGATCAATAGATGTACCCATTCATCACCTTTGGTTTGCACGCCTGTTAGAATGTTGTCAAGCTCGTGGTTCACTTTGACCGACATCTGACTGATGCTATTCTGGCACTTGCTCTGGATTTGGAGGTTGTCTGATCACAATTTACTCCTCCTCGGCTAATGCATCAAACATAGTTTGATTGATCTGATGTATTGTGCCGACATCATTTATGATATGAATTCTCTTCACAGCATCTTTTTGCAATCAATACATTATTAGTTATATCTGTAAAATGAACTAAATTAACATTTACACCAAAATATATAACATGCTAATATTATATATAAGTGAAACATGTACTGAATAATCAATTACTCCTAATTTGTTCATTAACTCACCATTGCATTAAACAAGCCACTCTAGTGAGGTATATATCTCTTGGTCACCCTTCTAAACCACTCCATCTACTGCGAATGGTATTGTGGCCGTGTGTCGCATGGCACATCTACACGGATTTGCTAATGTCGGTCATTCCACATCATAATCCATTGATGATGGTGCACATGCCAGTCACCTATACTAGAATGCAAGTCAATGCCCTCAAGCCTTCTGGGTTGAAGTGGCCGCAGCGGTATACATTGTCTTTGTCCAAATTGTCTAAGAACTCTGTTCGGCTAGTGCCACTGTACAATGTGAAAGCAAATTATTAGGACCACTGCCTGCCATATATTTTTTCCATTCAGGCAGTACTGGGGGAGTGATTCCAATATTTCCTCATCATATGGCTGCTAAATCATCTGCATGAAAAATTGACATACATTTAAAATAACACGCGATGCCATATCTAAAGCGTAATTTTATAGCTAATTGATCAAAATTATATTCACTACAAGAAATATATAATACTGTGACAAAATTTCTTGTGCCGAAATTAATTTTATCACATAGACAACCTTTATTGTGATAAAAAGAATACTTTTCATAGTAGGTATGAGAATAGTACTAAATAGTGACAAAATGAATTTTTGTCACAATATTTTATCACAATAAAGAGATAAACAATGTGTTTAATGACAAAAAGAAATATGGTCAAAAGATTTTGTCTCAAAAATTAGCACCAAAATTTGGCGTTAATATTAATTACTTATTGTGACAAAATTTATTAGTGACAAATATTCTTTGTGACAATAAGTATACTTTATAGTGACAAAATGAGTTTAAATACAACAGTGACAACTTGTATTTGTCACAAAAAGTTTTTGTATATTGTGATAAAAACTTTGTTGATATTATAGAAGTTATAATTGTGAGGCCTCGCCTGAGCATTGATCCAATCCACTAGAGGGAATTAGGATGCTCATTCGGGTTTAGACTCACAATGGAATCATTGGGTTCGGATTAGTTTATTTTGAAAGTGGTTTTAGGAGTCGCCACCCTAATTTATTTTTTTAAATGGAAAAATTAAGGAAAAACCCAATTTGACTCCAATTTATTAATTTTTTTACTTTAATTTGTCCATGGATAAAATCACTAATCTTGAACCAGGTTGAGCTTGGGGACTAGATTTTTTGTTTAAATAATCAAAATTTGGCTCTTAAGTTTAATTTGGCTATAAAAATTAATTTCATGAATGACAAATATCATAAGATGATAATTGTAAATAAGATACATAAATATGACATGAGTGCAAAGAGAAAATTAAACTAAAATATCACAAATTAAAAAGGGAAAAAGAGATTAATAGAGATTTGGATTTGAGGTTTGGATTTAGATTTCAAACGTGCCTACATATCCTATTGAATGAGGATCAAAATCCATGCAGTTCATTTCATGATTGAGTGGAGGGGTTTAGGAGTTGATCAGAATGATTTTAGTTTTGGTGTGTTGATAATGAGGAAAAAGGCTGATACTTTTGCTTTTGATGGGCAGAAAGTTTTACCGGACTGAATTTCCATTTAATCGGGACCATGTGATTGGACTGATAGAGAGATTAATTAATTAATTAAAAAGATGAAAAGGGTAGATGGATTGATTAATTAAAAGGATTAATTAATTAATTTGGATGACAGGTGGATTGAGAAAAATGATTAATTTGATTTTGGAAAAAAGTGATTAATTAATTAATTAAAAAGATTAATTAATTAATAAATTAAGTGATTAATTTTAATTTTAAAAAAGAGTTTTAGTTAATTAACTTGGTTAGGGTGAGATATTTAATTAATTAATTAGAGAATGGTTGGAGGGAGAAGAAGAGAGAAATTAGTAGATAACCTTCAATACTAATTCAATAGGTGAAGAGAAATGAGAAGTGGAGGGGGGTATTTATAGGAAAAGCGGGTGAGGGTAGTTTAGGTAGTGAAAATGTGAAAAGAAAATGAGAGGTAGGGCTAGAAAAGGACTGAAAATTTAGCTAAGAGGGTAAAAGGGTCATTTTCTGCTTAGAAAAGGGAGTCTACTCGCGTCAGACAAGTGCGGTGCTGCACCAAGCCTGTGCGGCGTGTTGCAAGTTGGACTTGAGGCACCGCACAAGCCTGGTGCGGTGCCGCAAGGTTACCAAGTGGCAGCTAACGTGGCCAGTTTTTTTTTTTTTTTTTTTTTTTAGGGATTATTTGGTATGGAGTTTAAAAAATTTGGATGTCTAGTAACAATATAATTAAAGGCTAAAAAGTTCTTTTAACGCGTTAAACTCAACAAGTGCTAAAGTTACGGTTAGATGATGAAGATGTAAAATTGAGGATTCACAATAATATGATGAATAACTTTTGTCATTGAAATATTTGTCATTATAAATATTATTTATCATAGAAAATGTCACAAATATAATCATCTTTATCACATAATAGCTTTACATATGATATAGTCAAAATTTTATCATAAGTATAGAATGTGCAGTTTATATCAGTATTTTAAAATGATATAATAAAAATATTAAAAAAATCTTGTTGTGTATGTTATTTGTAGACATTTGTGACAATAAATTATAACTATTATTATTACACATTTCAACAATCAAAAATAATTTTTAGTAAATGCATATACAATTTAGTAAAAAATATTAATTTAAAACTTTACTAAAAATATAATAATAATTTAAAATATGTAATCATATACTTTTGACTAATACAGACTTTTCATATGGCATAAACAAATTTAAATTTAATAAATATATAAAATAAAAACTATAATTTTATATTAATTTATATATTACTAAAATTATATTATTAATTTTAAATACTATATTTTTCACTATTAGGAAATTTCCATCGGGCTTATAAATTTTAAATTTAATATTTTAAATTAATAAATTTAATGAAATATTACATAAATTAAAAAATAATATATATATATTCAAGAGATTAAAAAAAATTACAATTGGTAAAAATATAAATTTTATAAATTTTTTACTATTATAGAAATTTCATAATCTATACTTTTTTAATTTATTAGTTTTGTTGATTTCTTCTTTAAGAAAAAGATACTACCAATAATCATAATTATTTTTTTTTAATTTTGAATAGAATCATATAATTATCATATAGAATATGCATTTTTGTATAGATAGAAAGTTTGGGTGATAATTTTTTAATGTTTTTAATTTTTATTTTTAGTTTTATTGTGCATTTTATATTTTGTTATTAGTTAATTGAATTTGTTTTGGTATTGTACTTTATAATTTTTTTTTCTTATTGTAGGATGCATCATATTCCTTGTCAACCTTGTAAATGGACTCAAAATATTTAATGACAACGACCACTTCTTAGTTTTAATCATAGGAGAGTTGGTGCTAATTTTAGAGACTTTTTTTTTTCTATGTTATTCGCTTTTACTACAATGTAAAATTACAATTAATAAATAATGTTTTATTATTTTTTTAATCATTGATGTAAAAATATAATACAAATATGTAGTGTATTTAAAATATGGTAAAAATGATATATTATGACAAAAATAACTTTTATTGTGACAAATTAATTTGTTGCAATAACCTAAATTTCTTGTAGTGATTGATTTAAACATACCTGCTGGTCATGTATAATATCAAGTCTGTACCGAATGTCATGCATAACGTGTGTACTGATTTCAATAACCTGTTGCGGGTTGCTCCATCTATAAAATAAGATTAATTAGATATAATTCACAAAAATTGTTTTTTGAAAATATTTATTCATGCTTAATGTTGCTCAAGCGGGGAGTCTCCTGGTGGAACTCGCATATGTAGTCAAGGCGAAATGATGGACAGTCTATCCCATGCCCATAACTGCAATATAAATAATGGAATTGCAATTTTAGTTGCATCTTGATATGATGCTAAACATAACTCACTGTATAAGCAAGCCAAACATGCAGCTCCCTAACTATATTGATCGACTCGATTGAAGTTCTCCAAGAGAGATAGCCACATTAAGTGAACTTAGCTATCAGCTTCCATGGTAAACAAAACACCACCTATAAGGTGGAGTATAAATGCTCGTACATATGCATCTATCTCAAACTTAGTAGGATCAGCAGACAGAGTGGCAAATGTAGCATTCAGCCAAGTAAATGACAATATGTTTCCTTTAATTGCATTACCATATGGTTTTACACCCAAAAGTCTCTAACATAAATCCTTCCCATTTATTTGTGAGGATCCAGTTGCTACATGACCATCTATAGACAACCTAGTCTGTATGCTGATGTCCTGAAGTGTGGTGGTCATCTCTCCATGAGGAAAATGAAATGTATGTGTCTCTAGTCTCCATCTTTACACTAATGCAGTGATAAAATGGTGATCCAACATAAAATAGCCAATCATAGCCATCCCATAAAATCTAATCAGGCGTAATCACGGAATTACTCAGTCATCAAGCACAAAATCATGCAATACTAATGTGTTATGCCTGCTTCGCAGTGGTGGGGCAGTGCCTTAATAAGCCTATACAGCACCTGATCGGTGAACATCCTGCATATCTAATAATGAAGTGTCGTATGGTCCAAGATGTATATGATTTGCAGCATATCCACCCTCCATCCCTAAACAGATATAATGAAACCATAAGATACTTTCATAATGTTTATATTTGTATAGTACAACATAAATGATAAAATAATAGCAAAGTTCGATTGAAAACAAAAAATGTAATGCAAATAGATATGAGATAACGTCATTTATAAAAATGGTATAACATAATACCAATTACTTTAAGTTATAGTATATCACTAATTATTAACGTAATATAATTATTCATTAATTTGATTACAACATATTGTTAATAGAAATTACATCACTACAATTTTATAGTCAAATGACATATTTGTGAGGCCTCGCCTAAGCATCGGCCGAGTCTGCTAAAGGGAATCAAGATGCTCATTCGGATTAGTGATTTTGAAAATGATTTTTGGGAGTCACCACCTTAATTTTATTTAGTTGAGAAAATATTAAGGAAAAAACCCAAATTGACTCCAATTCATTAATTTGCCCAAGGATAAAAATTGCTAGTCTTCAAACCAGGTTGTGTTCAGGGACTAGGTTTTTAATTTTAAATAATCTAAATACGGCTCTTAAGTTTAATTTGATTTTAAAAAATTAATTTCATATATGACAAATATTATAAGATGATAATTGTAAATAAGATGCATGAATATGACATGAGTGCAAGGAGAAAATTAAAATAAAATATACACAAATTACATTAAAAAAAGGAGGGGGGGGGGTGGGAATTGGATTTGAGGTTTGGATTTAGATACTAAACGTGCCTACATACCCCATTAAATGAGGATCAAAACCCATGTAGTTTGTTCCATGATTAAGTGAAGGGGTTTAGGAGTTGATCAGATTAATTTTGGTTTGGGTATGTTAAGAGTGAGGAAAAAGGCTGATACCTTTGTTTTTGGAGGGCAAAGGATTTTACTGGATTGAAATTTCATTTTATCGAGTACCGGATGATTGGGAGATTAATTAATTAATTAAAATGATTAATTAACTAATTAATGTAATGAAAATGATAGATAGATTAATTAATTAAAAAGATTAATTAATTAATTTGAATGAAAGGTGGATTGAGAAAAAAGATTAATTTGATTTTGGAAAAATATGATTAATTAATTAATTAAAAAGACTAATTAATTAATTAATTAAGTGATTAATTTTAATTTAAAAAAAGAGTTTTAGATAATTAAAAAGATTAATTAACTTAGTTAGGGTCAGATAATTAATTAATTAAAAAGATTAATTAATTAATTAGAGATTGATTGGAGTGAGAAGAGGAGAGAAATTAGTTGATAACCATCAATACTAATTCAAAAGGTGTGTAGAAATGAGAAGTGGAGGGAGGTAAGTGCGTGAGGGTAGTTTGGGAAGTGAAAAAGTGAAAAGACTAAAAGGGTAGAGTTGGAAAAATGCTAAAAATAATTATATTATGGGCATTTTGGGAATAGCAAAAAGGATAGTGGGGCCTGCACCACCGGAGGAGTCGGCAGCGCCATTAGCCTTTTGGGCAGCCTGCCTCTGAAGAGGCCGGCAGTGCCGCCTAAATAGTCGGTGGCACCACCGATTGCTCCGACGGCAGCTAACGCAGCTTTTTTCTTTTTTTAGAGATTGGTTGGTGGTTTGGAGTTTAGGAAATTTGGATGTCTAGTGGCAATGTAATTAAAGGCTAAACCTGAACCCCCACCTACTAACGGCTAGCAGGACCACCGCAATGACTCCGCATAGCGCATTAAACTTAGCAGGTGCTAAGGTTGCGGCTGGATAATGAGGGTGCAAAATTAACAGTTCACAATATCATACAGTTCTTCATTAGTAAGATGAATATCAAATAAAGAATCAGTTGACATAGCTAATGTGCTAAAAACACGTGCTTTAATGATGTTTCCATCATCAATAAATTCTCTAGCACAACGTTTAAAGTAAAATCTATTTATTATTATCTTAATATGATTACATTTTCTCTTATAAATAGTAATGCATAATGAATTTCATCAGTATTTGTTCTTGGCATATGGATTGCCTTTGTCACGACCCACTCATTAAGCAGTGATGGTTCTAAGACATAAAGAGATATACAGTCACTTAAACCTGTAGAAACCTATTCAACTTATAATCCTTTACCACTCAACAAGTAGTACCTTATCCGAAGATCATAATCTGACTTCCTTTCCTTGTTACCCATTACTTGCTTAACATTTCCCAATTAACTTATAACATCATTCACAAACACACTCGTAAAATTTCAAGAAATTCATTTCACATCATTAGTCAAATGTACATAATTTCATACACTATTGTAATAGCAACCACAAAAAAATTTACAATACACGTAATCCGAAAATGTTTTCGTACTAAAACTTTCACTAACATAGACCTCTAGAACAATATCCTACACAGTAAAAAATCACTACACTTGCATTTACAGAGTGACCTTCCAAGCGGGAGAATATAGTTTGGAATTTACTTTGCTGACATGTCAACCTTCCTAGAAAAAAAAATTAAACCACTAAAGAATGAGACAATGCCCACATATTTGTATAAATGTACATATATGTATGTATGTATATATATGTATCCACATGTACGATTGTATAAAAATATATATGTATGTATGTATATGCATATATGTATACATATGCACATATGTATACATATGTATGCATGTACTATATATACAAACATATATATCAATATATATATATATATATATATATATATATATATATATATATATATATATATATATATATATATATATATGTATGTATATATATCATTATAAGTATACATATCTGTGGGCGTGTGTATATATATATATATATATATATATATATATATATATATATATATATATATATATATATATATATATATATATGTATGTATGTATGTATGTATGTATGTATGTATGTATGTATGTATGTATACAATGTGCGTGTATATATATATATATGTGCGTGTGTGTGAGTATATATATGTGTGACTATATATATATATATATATATATATATAATATATATATATATATATATATATATATATATATATATATATATATATATATATATCTATATATATATTATATATATATATATATATATATATGTATATATATATATATATATATATTTATGTATATATACATATATATATATATACATATGTATATATATATATATATATACATACATATATATATATATACATACATATATATATATATACATACATATATATGCATGTA